>CALNXI010001145.1:19751-44985 GCA_942486025.1 Porites evermanni | reverse complement strand
ATAATCGGGGCTTGAGAACTAATAGCAAATTGATACCTGAGGGACATTTTATGCAAGGTGAACGAGAACGAGTTAGTTAACCATGAAAATCACAATTAAAGTGGAGGAGCACTAAGGAAAGAGAGGCAGGTAGAAGGCTATTAAAGTCAGTGAGAATACCAGGGAAATAATAAAAAGCTTCGAGACTAGGAGGCGCAGAACGTGTTCGTGGAGGCGAAAAGGTGATAATTCGCGTGCGAGAGAGAAAAGAAGAAAGGTCTCAAGGTCATGTTTCACATTACATCAAGAGCTTATGAGTTGTATTTTGCCTGTCGGACGCTAATTTCTAACTGAATCGATCGTTGTTTCGGTCAGCTTTTGTGAAATAGCGTACACAATCTCTCAAGAGACAATCCACGGATTCCAACAAATCCGTTGTCGGGGAGCCAACAACCACCACTACTATGAGGGCAATGAATAAGAACCCAATCTTCCTCGAAATTACCGCGGGCATTGCAGCCATGCCTGATTCAAACTAAGTTACTTTTCAGCTCCATCGTACATGAAGGGGTTTTTTGCGGACGGTATAATTCGGTGCCTCTTATATGACGACTTTCTGTGACCGCATATACCACATGCTTGTTTGTAACTGCATATATATGATTTTTTTTTGTGCGCATCTATATGCGCGTTTGTAAGAAAATGGTCATATACTTCGGAATAAAATGCAAGTATACGTGACAAAAAACGCACGTATATCGTGTAGCAGGAATGATTGCAAGTATACGTGGGAAAAAACCGCACGTATATCGTGTCATAATTTTGAAACAAATGGCCGACCATACTAGTCTGCATTCTAGCTAATCTGGCCGGAGCATAAATTGGTCTCTGCAGCTAACATGGTTCCTTTATAGGTGGGATATTTCTACCCCCCCACCCCCTGAACGGCATGCTAGTCGAACTCGGGGTTACACCCAGCCGTTAAATTCAACGGTGCCCATTTACTGTAATAAAGTAGTGCCTGATTGTCCAAGAACACAAAAAATTGATCCTAACAGGGGCCCTAACCCGCACCACTTGGTACGAAGTCCAGAATACTAGTGTACATACTCTGAAAACACTCTTTCGCGTGTTTGATAGTATAATATATATAAAAAATGATATTACAGTTGAACCTCTATTACCATGCGACTACTCGAACCAGGCACTTGGAAAAATATTATTTAATCAGAACGGTTTTAGGAAACAAAAGATTCTCATTTGCTTTTGCGAACGGACCAATATTCACAAATTTAATTTTTTCCCGAGAGGTAAGTTCAAACGGTTTTTAAGTTTTCAACGATTGCATAATTGAACCTTGAATTCAATAGGTCCGTTTGCAAAAGAACTTGAGAATCTTTTGTTTCCAAAAACGATGTTGTTCGATAATCTTATTCTACGAGCCCCGGTTCGAGTAGTCGCACTGTAAGCTGCCATTCCGGATTAGGCAGCAAGTAACCAAGGACCTGAAATAATTGTAGAAAAGAGTTGTAAATTAAACCTTAGTAAGCGGCCACCTTTCCGTCCTCCCAAAGAGAGTTCAACAACTGTTATCACCTCTATCAAGCGGCCATCGAGCGCTTGGTGCACTTTTTTGGCCTTTATCTTAAAAATATGATAAAGGAAAATACATCTCGAGACAGAGAGTGATGACCGACTGTGGACCAGTAATGCTAGGCGCCACTCCCGTCGTTTGTCTGTAAAGTTAAGTGGTGTTTCTCCTAAGGGTCATGACGAACCTCTATTACAGTCTATATGACACGATTTTCTGCCGTTTTTAATTCTTTAAATATGTCAAAGTATGTATCCGAAATTTAAACTCCCAAAATTTTTCACAAAACCTATTTTTTCGTTTTCAAAACACACGAATTTGCTTCCAAAAGTAAAAAAGTATGATGTAAGAGAATAATTTGCAAGGACAATAGTGTAGAATATATTAACTGTTGTTGTCGACAACTGCCCAATCATCTTCAAAATCTTTGTTTCCTTCGCTATAACTAGCTCTCTTTGATCCTAAACTCATCCCCAGTCTTCTGAACATTAGACAGAAGGGAAAAAAGTAGTTTTTAAACGGCCAAAAAGTCAAGAAAATATTTTGGGAGTCACATTTTTAAAGTTCAGAATTGTTAATTAAACTAACTTATCTAAGAACAAAATACTTCGTGTAATATATACTTTAAGCGACCAGTCTCTGTCACTTGCTGGTGCCCCCTATGGGGCCCCCTATGGGTGTTCAACTGAAATAGGACCAGGCTCCGCATTAGAAGAAAAAAGAGAAAAAAACATCGACAAGCGAAGCGAGCCGAGAGGTAGTCGGGGAGGGGGAAGGCCACGCCACCGCTCGGCTCGCTTCGTTCGCCGGTGTTTTCCTATTTGACCCCGTTTTTAACCCTATTCCCCCACTGCAGGGCCTAGTCCCAGGCTAAACTAAAATAAAAATACACCATAATCAAAACAAATCAAAGAGATTGTGAAAAACCTGGTAACGATAAAAAGCAGCACAACTTTCTATTGTAGACCAGCTACAGTTTCTTAAATACAAAACTAGTTTGGTAGTGCGTGCGAATGTGCATGTAAAACTATATTCTGAATGAAAAAATATAAAAATTTGTAACTCTTTAAGTATTAATTTGTAACGCTAGCAAAAAAAAATGCTACTATGACATCTCGGTAATATGCCTGCATTCTATCTTAGTCATGGTAAATATGTTTGCGCGCGTCCTATTTAAATTCTTCATCTTCTAATCGTCATTTTAAAACAATAAAGCGACACACTTTTTCTTTTCTTGATTCGTGAGACAAATTATTTTTTCCTACTCAAGAATATCAAAACTCTGAGGAGTTCAGCTAAAAAATTCAAACAGCCTAGATGTAAAAAAAAAAAACATATTTTAGAAAAAAATAAAAAAAAATTGTTTTTATCTTAAAATTTAAATTGATTCAATTCCAAAAACAGCTTCAAAAAATTATTATATACACGTTAAAAAAGTAAATATTTAAATGTACTTGCCAGACAGTGAGTAAACCGTGCCTTAAGGCGTTTTCCGCGATACATAATGCATGCAATGCAGGTTTATATTTTTTAGCACGCTTGTAGGTTTTTCACGGCAATCTATACAATATATATATATATATATATATATCAGTTTTCGTTTGTTTTTGTTTTACATTGTTTTGTTTTTGTTGTTGTTTTTTCTTACTAATTTCTTATAGAAATACAAATCGAGTTAAGATCTCCACAAATCCTCGAATCCAAGCATGTTTAGTTCTTTTTTCTTTTTCAATCAAACTCTGCGTTTTTTTTTGGTTTAAAAAAATTGTTTTTAATGACCATCGTTAAAGAACTCCAGAACCCCGGTCGGGGTCATGGAGATGAATTCGCTTTGAGATCGCATGCGTCAATATCATTTAAATTCAATCTGCAGATACCAAGACCACGACACCCAATCACAGAATACACAAAATAAATTCACTTGCAATGAACCTATGATCTAACCTACAGCAACCAATAAAAAAGTTACCTCCAAAAAAAATATTTACGGCAAAAAAAGGACGTTTTACAGTGAAATCTATATCTATACTTTTATATCATAAATTTTTCAAGCCTGAGAAACCAGCCGACATTTCGCGATGCCACTTGCACTGGTTTCCCGCGAAATGATCTACCCAGATCTGAAGGATAGTGTTTCTGATTGGCTACAGTAAATCCCCTGCATCGCGGCTCGACCAAGGAGGGAATTAAGTCGAAACTAAAAAGTGATTCTCTAGTTCCTTCACAATATCAAATCTCTTAAAGGTTTCTTCTTTCAGTGTTTTGCAGAAATCATACACTGTCAGTTTTGGCTTGGACGTTTTCAAAAATTCCAAGACACCTCTTCCACATTCATCGGGTGTCGCATTAGCCAGAGCATCTATCTTGTAGCCTGCCATACCATATTTAGATACAATTCCTCTCCAATCTCTCCGACTTCCTAGTAGCGATGCTACACAATCCATGATGGAAAAGTCTACTTCTGACAGACATCTCGGCCCTGAAGTGAAAATGAGTGAAGGGGAGTATTTTTCTAAAATAAGGTACATAAATTCCTTTGACTTGTATGTAAGCAGTCACAAAAAAAGGTCAGCGTGTGTCACGAGAACCACATATGAGTGCCAGAAATGTTTTATCATAACCAATCTGACGGCAAACGTGGTTAAAGGAGTTAAAATAAAAATTTATTGAGTTAATAAATGGCATTATTTCAGAAGTAGTAACTGCTGTGCTTATTGCTGGTTTTCAGTGTCACGCCATTCAAAATAGATCAAAATAAAAATCAAAACCGTTCAATAGATAAAGTCCAGAATCTGGGAAATGAAAGGAGGTAAATGTGCAAAGTCAGGTCAGAGGAATATTTCGTTTACGAGATATCCGAAGAAATGTTTTACCCAAATTTATAGAGATTTGTATGGAGACGCCATGCAAATGCCCATCCGGATGGGCACCAATATGGCGGACGTAAACCAACAGAAAAATCTGTTACCGAGTTTTGCTATACAAAAGCGTGAATTTATTCTTCGAGGAACTCGTAAACATTGAAGCAATACTTTTTCTAATATATAAACTGTTTAGATAGCAAAATTCCCTGAAATAAGTCATTTTTAAACCTACATGACAGCTCTCTTGGCCCACTACAAGAACCCTTTTGAAGCGAAAATTTGTATGAAAATTAGTTTTCAGCTGCTCTAATACATTGTAAGAGAAAAATCTCGGTGGGATCGATAGTTTTGTTGTTTGAATTTTTAGTGACGTCATGTGAAAACCAACAATACTTACATGCATACAACTGCACAGTAAAACCGTTTGCTTTATGATAAATTGTAGTTATCATGATTATGTTTTTTGGGCATCTATTAAAATATCAAAACGTTTAACACCGACGCTTCACGGGTTTTAATATGGTCCACCTCAATTTTTTTGTTATCATGACTAGGACGTAGATTATGTATTACATAACAAAAGTTACATATGTAAATAAATAGGAGGGTCCCGAGCGGTTATTCAAGTAGTTTAAAAAATAACTGCTAATACAAGTTAGATCTGTAAAATAAGGCTTTTTCATCTTTACTGTTGAGTACTACGGTCCCCCGCAAAAAAGTAAGTTATTACAAATGAGTAGTAGTATACATTTCTACCATAGCTTCGAAAAAACAGCATAAAAATTTGTATAAAATTGTTGCGGAAAAAAGTTAAAATGAATGGCAGTCCGGAAATAGACCATTCTATGGTTTTGTCAACTTTTGAAATGGGCAAATTAGGGAAAATCCAACGACACCACTGGACATGAAGAGCGTCTTAAGATTAGTAAGATTGCCAAGTTTGAAAGTGATTTGTCAGCGTCGCGAAATTTTACAGACGTTTGTATGGTGGGGGCTGGGCACAAACTACCCCTCCCCCACCTTACCACCAACACCATGTAAAAGTCTGTAAATGATACGTTTTTGGGAAACTGCCCACCTGCCCCTCCCTCGAGCCAACATTTTGCCCTAAGCGAGAAGTAAGTGTTCATGTTGGCTTAGGGGAGGGGTATGTGGGCAGTTTCCCAGAAACGTACAATGATCCGTAAATTTATGCAACTTTGCGAAGACGTATCACTTTCAAATTTAGCAATTTCGAGCCGCTCTTTCCAGTGGAGTCGATGGATTTTCCCTAACTTGCCCGTGTCAACAACTAAAAAAAAGGTGGAGGGATATAGGATCGGATATAGCATAGCTTCGTATATTTCACTGTCAAAGGAGAAAAATTGTAGAGAGTCTGTAAAATTAACAGTACTTAGAAAAGGGGAAAAAAAGAACGTGATGTAAATTGTACTTTGAATAGCTCATTAAACTCAATTCAAATTCCCGCTGACTTTGCATTCATTTTCATTTGCAATTAAGATTCAAAACAGAAAGTTTTAAACGAACCCCTTTACTTTCCCGCTTCTTATCAACGGAAATATACGGTCAAAATTCCCACCACTTTTGGCCATTCATCGAAAGCAAATTATACGCGATCTCGCGATATAATTTTTCCTCGCGACGCGAAAGCGAGTTTATAGTTTTGTCGGATTTGCAATTCGCGTGACTCCCATTAGGATCGTAAGCGAGGTGTTATCGTCTCTTTGCTATAAGTCTATCGGGTTTTCTTCGTGTCCGCCTTGACGTCTTCCAGGGCACGCGAGGTCCTTCGATTCAATCTCATTTTCAATACAGATAAATCTAGTTGCTACCATGTGACCTTCGAACAGCCAATGGGAACAGGTGATTGATCAAGTGACCAACAGCTATACAGCAAGGGCTTTTATAGAAGAACATAACACACTCTACCAATACTTACTCATTCCATTCCGACCCGGAGTGGGCCTAACTTCAAGATTAGCGGGTCTTGTATCTTTGCCTTCGCCATATGAATCTTTATAGCTCACTCGACAATGGTAAGACCCAAAATCCTTCAGCTCAACAGGATTCAGAACAAGAACAGACTCATTCTTCCCAATCACTGCACTGCCATCGTCTCTATACCACTGATACAAGAAGTGCTGGCTCTTCTTCTCAAGCTTGAATTCCAGTGTAACTTTTGACCCCTCGTTCACTGTTTGTGATTTCGGATGCTTGGCTATCTTTATTGGCACTAAATGAAACCATATGAGCATCTTTATTGCAGACAAAGTTAAATCACAGAAATGTAAAATTAAGAAAATACTATGAGTTACATTAAAAAGCAATCTGGCCTATGTTTATCATATAATAACTTACCATGTGTTTCAAGACCCTGAAAAGACAAATATGAACCAAAGATTAAACTGAGAACTGACCGAAATTGAGGATATATGCATAAATCAGCTTTTCAAGTCAGTTTTCATCATTGATGAAAAATGCCAACTCTTATTTTTATAACCTTTTTTAGGATACTTATTGAAAAGAGTTTTTTACGCAAATTTCAAGCCAATAAGTTCTTACTGTATTTGAAGGTAATTACTACATGTACATGTAACTTAAAGAGGGTGATGCTACACGGGACAATTCACAACGACGCACGATTTTTAGCGCAACACAGCGTTGCAATCTTATTGCTACTTTTTTTCGAATGGTTGCAGCATTGTTCCAACACTGCAACGCTCTGTTGCTCTAAAAATTGTCGTTGCTAATTGATCAGAAAAAGGCCAGTTAGGGCCTATTTACATGGAGGTGGGGGACCCCTGGTAAGTAAGGTAACCCGCAAGCTTAAGTGGGGTACGCGCCTGTCCATATAATCTCTCATTTCAACATGATAGGTGGGGTGACCCACCACACGTTACGTCACCTACCTAGGGTCCCCCACCTCCATGTAAACAGGCCTTAGAAAGGTTTTATAGTCTGTAAATAAATTACATGTATCTGCCTTAAAACAAAGTCCACGAGGCAGTAATTTAGCTAACAGATAAGATCTCTAAAGGAGTTATTATGGCAGTTATGTCTCCAACAAAGTCAGTGTCCTTAAAATCAATATTATCACTTGTGCCAATCTGAAATACCTTGATTTTTTTCTTTTGCTCTGGTTGTTTGTTTTTCACTGTGCCTATTTACCATAAAACTATACTTAATTGGATGTATCGTAAATACACTGCAATTCATTCAGGAAGGACAAATTTAATGGAATTGCATTTATCTGTACCTCTTCAGATTCTATCAGAGAATCGCCCCTTTTGAATGGTATCTCAAGAACTCCTCCGATACTTTTTACTGAGACACTACGCTTTCGGAACTGGCCTAAAAAGATTAAATGAAATAAACAGATAAAAAAAACAACAATTGTTATAAATGGACATACTGTAGTTTAAGATCATTAAGCCACGTGCAATCCGAGGCCATGCTTTGCGAACAAAATATATATAATATACAGATTTAGCCAGGGCTAAAAGCGAAGCTCCCATTAATAAATTTATAACTTAAATCAAACAATAAACTTGTATTCAACAAATCAGTTAACTTTCATGTGACCTTTGAGGGAAAGGCGAAGTGATTTTAGAGCAAAATAATTTGAAGACAGTCCAAGAGTGAGCCAAACCTTACATCGAGTTGATAGCCTGAATCATCTTCGATCACATATAAGTGTCACAGTCTGAGAAAGTGTACCAGGGGCCAAAAGTTGTGGTCAACCGATTTGGCCGAAACTTGGCACAGAAGTTGGGTGGGGTGTGAAACTGGTTTGGCGTTAACAATTCTTGTTCACTTACCAAATACAGAATAAGGGCTTCTTATCAACAATTTGGTGTGTCTATAGCATGAATTATGCTAAAAATTCTATTTTGTACCGCCTTAGTGGGGCATAAAGTGTTAGTCCCAAAAATTCAAAAAACCATACTAAGCCAAATTTTTCTCAACTGATTTTGATAATTGGGTGACCAAACTAAACAGTGGTATAGGTATGGAAGTTATGCAAGAGGGTAGGTGGATATACTAAAATTTTGAAAAATGGCAATTTTGGGTTGTTTTATTGACTTTTGGCCAAACTCTAGCCCAAGGCTTCTCTTTGTCCAATACCATGAGGATAAACTTACATGCATAAACTAAAAGCTCAGTTGTAGTAGAGTTCATGGTCAAATTCATTTGGCAGCACAATATACCAGTGGGGTTTTCTGGCACTTTCAAAATGCCACCTGGAAGGCTGGATTTTTGGTACTCGAAGAGCAAAAAAAATGAGACCTCCCGATGAAACTCCAAAACTAAAAGTCAGAGAAGTGAGCCAAAGTGGATTTTGAAATATCTCATCACACTTAACTTCTGCGCCAAGTTTTAGCCAAATCGGTTGACCACAACCTTTGGCCCCTGGAACGCTTTCTCAAAGAGTGACACTAAAGAGCAAAATGGCTCTTGATCACAGTACATTAGGCCTGGAAAAAATTCAAATTCTTGGAAAACAAATCGGGACGAATTTTTTGCGTTCAACAAGTTTACTTTACAAAATCTTGCCGACAAATCTGGGGGCGGGTAAACCAACCTTGTATACTGTTTACATATCACATCTGACGTAAAACAGTACTACGAGGCGCTGTTTGTATCATACAGACCTCGGACAGAATGCAGTATTTCACAATTTTGCAATAACAATTGCACTCATTCAATACTCAGGACGATTATAAGCACGCATGGGCTTTTAGCGAAATCGTTAAAAAAATTTCCAAAATCACCTATACGGCCAGCCGCTATTCACTTTCTTGACAAGCGCCAAATTTGCAGTTCGAGCTGGTAAGTGTTTGAATGAATATTAATAGAGTTACGCTGTAACAAAATAGAGAATTTATTATGTTTATTTTTTTATTTAATAGTTTTACAACGATGTGTAATCTTCAAAAGCGTTTGATACGCGCGGCATTTTGGAAGACTGAAAACAAACGGCACACCGATTAAAATTGCAAGAAAGACTACTAGCAATAAATAAAAGAAATATAATTCGGTGAAACATATACAGAGACAAAAATTTTCGTTCATGAAGACAAGTATTAAAGTGTCTCTAAAACTTCTGAGTCTTCAAGCTTAAAGCTTAAATTTATCTTTTAAGCCGGCTTCCCGGTGTTTGCTTTTTTCAAAGATGAACTCGAGGTAAGAAAATAGCTCAAAGATTTCTTTTATAGCCAGAGTTATACCTAAATATTCTTTGGAACCTGTCTTTATATTTTCGGTGAGAAAACGTCTAAAGGCTTTTTAAAGTTCTGTAAGCTTATATCAAACTTGATACTCGGTCAGATCATTGTCTCAAATCTTACAAACGTGTATAAACTAAGTAGCCGCATAAGCTAAGCTCGACTTAATTAAATTCGATATGAAAAACCAAACATCAAATAAAAAAATTACTCAGGCTTACCATTCGAGATGCAGCTCCTGGAAGCTATCAAGTAAGGCCAGAATCGCTTCAGACTTTTTAACCCTCTTACGCATCAAGCAAGGTGAAAAACGAAAACGATGCCTTCCGAAATCGAGTTCCCGACTTTGACAAGCGACGTATTTCTCAACCAAAAACCCAATAAACAAACTAGCCATGAATGACAGAAGACTTTTCATAGCAGTTGAATTTCATTTTGTACATCCAGTAGAAAAAGACAGTTAAAAACACCACTAGTTGACACAAAACTCTGTCAGCTTCAGCTGTCAAAGTAGACAAGTTTCAAGATGATGCATAAATTTTCCGCAAGAACTCACCAGTCAAATTTTGACCAATCAGAGCATAAAAATTGGACAAAATTCAAAAGCAAGTGTCTTCCCCGCCTGTAATAGCTGGCTGAATTTTCGCGTCCGAGGTCCGTTGGAAAACAAAATTTTAACTGTGCGGCATATAACTGCAACATATTTCATATGATTTAAAACAAAATTGAACCTGCGATCATTCGAAAACTAGTAACTTGTCAGCGAGGTTAAATCGAAATTAACCAGAGATCAAATCTGACTAGTCACATAGACATGCATGTTGAATTATCCGAAGGTAATAGTACATTTTATTATTAATCATCTCACATAACTTACCGTTGGGTTGCGAATCTTGGCTGCCTTTTCGAGTCTCATTTAAGTTGCTATCTTTGGATTTCAGCGTTTCTGTTGTTGCCACGTCCTGTAAAGGAGTACCACCAGCTGCCAAAATACGTTATACAATGTAACAATAACCAATCAAATCTAAATTCAAATACGCACCATCACATTAATTCTCACGGTACTCGTATATTTGGTATTCAGCTAACCTGTGGTAACACTATGGATGCCATTAATAAGTGGACTACACGTCAAACAATACTGTACAAGAGTTTTAGCTTTCCCCTCCCTTGTGGGAAAGAATGTGCGTAAGTTACTTCCATATTTGGACTTGATCACGTGCTGGAATTGCGATAGCAAAAAGTGAGTATGTCACTTTTGGGTGCCGAAACCAATATACGCTACGGATTCGTTGGAAGATTAACCACATTTGTGAGTGACCAAGAGATATGAAATAATGGCGGAAAACTCTTAGAGGAAAAGAGAGGGATTACAAGCCGATATCGACAGGAGGATCGAGAAATTGAAGTTTGACCTTGAGGAGAGCGACGAGCTGATAAAAAAAGATGATTTCTTGGAGATTGAGGTGGTAAATAACTAAGCAATCAATAGTTACCCATGACAACTTATGCCATGTTTTTGCCTGTGGGGCGGAAAAAGGTGAAGATTGACACACGACAGACGAATTGAAATTACGAGAACGGTTCGCCAGTGGAAGAAGAAGAAGTACATAGCATGGGTATTGCATACGGGAAAGATTTCGCGGGTTGTAAGTCAGAAAGAGAAGGAAATTATAAACGAAATCAAGAGAAAGAGAGCGAACAAGCCGCGAGCGAGAGAGTTAGGGGGGCAAGAAGAAGTGCATGACGCAGAACGTCAAATGTGACAGGAAAATTTTGACGCAGAGTTGCGGATGACAGAGAAGAAACTTGAGATTGAGACGGCTTCCAAAGCCAGCCTAGCAAAGCATCCTCAGATGAAGGTAATCGCCATTCAAAGGAACAGCCGCGGATTAGGTTTCACCGGCGAAAAATGTCTGCGCATGCTCTACTAAAAATGACACGTGATCTATTTCGCGCAATGTCATTGGCTCTGAGGCAAAAATGCCGGTTGAGATGAAAAAAATAATGGCTGTTTTTTTGACAGTGATAGCGTTGTGGTTTTCTTGCCATAGTAAGAGATCAAAAAACATTTTGGTGAAAGTTTTGAGTGGAATGTTTTCTCTAGAAAATGTAGCGCCTTGGAAACGGCGGACAAACCCAGTGGTGGGTATTTGTCGGAGATATTGGCTTTGCAATCGCCGGCATGGGTGCGAAAGGCATGCCAAAAAGGTGGGTAATTTTGACTTTCTATGCTTACTGTTAGTTTCGTGCACATCGGTACAACAGGAAATTGTAAAGAAGTGAAAGAAAAATTATTGGGCTTTGTTATGTATATAAATTAGCTTGTACCGCTGTGCACGGAAGCGGCAGTTGTGTTAAACGTGTGGACCGTTTTCGTACCAAATATCGACTTGCATCTTTGAAGTTCAGGGACCCTCTGGAGGTCTAGTTCAGTGTATCCTCAAACATTCGAATTTTTATTTATTAAGCTTCGCTGGCATTTTATGCTCAGGTTAAAGTTTCTCGCCCCACAGTCCAACACAAGAGAAAATTGAAAGGTACAGCTGGTGGAGGGCCGTTTGAGCAACAGAATAATAATCATTATAATTATAATTAATAGGAAGACCGCTAAATCTAAATCAGCGCGTTTTCTCTTTAGAATGTGTGTCAAATGGGACACGATTTTGATCGATCGAAAGTGAAAAAAATAGTATTTTCCCTAGAGACCGTACATGCATTATGCGTGCACAAAGTTGTTTTTTTAACTGAGAACAAAAATGGCCCTATCATGTTTGGCACCTTATATTACAATTTAAACTATTTCCTGAACGTTTGCTGGAAGTTATTCTGTACTTGTACTTAGACATCTTTTTTAATCAGCCATGGCATTAATGTTTTCAGGTGGATTGTTCCATAATAATTTGCCCCTCTGTATTTCACTGAGAATTCTTTGGCTGTTAATCTATGTATACGTGTATGTTGTGCACAGTTAATTTTGTATCTCAGCATAAATATTATTTTTTCTTTTATTTTTAGCATACATTGCCATACACAAAAAGAACAGAAAATTATAAATTAACTGCAATAAAAAATTGACTACAATATTAGAATAAAATTTTATATTAGATGCTGATCAGGTATATTTGTGATAATTATGTAAAGTCTTTTTTTGTGAAATAATCTTGAAAAATAGCAGGTAATGTTCCAAAGAAGGATAAAAGTGTAATGAGATCTACATGTAATGATTGAATAAAAATGTTTTGGCTTTTCATAAACTGAGAATTGTCTAAAATAAAAAGGCAGAGCTGTCATTAGGGGCCGTAACCCATAACACCTGTTACAGCTGAGCTCACTTGATGTTACAGGTGATCAAAGTGGAAAGCTGAAGGTGGTAATTTAAATTTTTGGGACCTGTATTGGGTGAATCTTCATTTGCTATGGCTGTTTCAAAACGTAATGACAGCCCTGAAAAGGGATGGTTATATCTCTGTAGAGCAATCCTTGGAGTTTTTTTTTTTTTTTTTACACCAGCATACTTGCCCTCTTTGGGTCACAGAAGATTGCTAGCATTGGGGGTTTACCTGTACTGTGTATTTATTAATTGTGATTGAGTACTTTTAAGTTTTATAATATGTATACGCATAATCAGTTCTTGTTTTGCCAAAAAATGCTTTCCAAAATATGGGTTTTCTTATTTACGATGTCAGCTAGAGCCAAAAATTGGCACATCATGCTTGTTAGTTTCAGCCGGTGAGAAATTTGGTACATCAAGTACAAACTTGTCCAGTTTTCAATTCCAAACCTTTGTCAAATTCATGGTTGCATGATTGATGCATGCACAGCAAAACATTAATTTTTGACATTGTTTCATTTTCTTCAACAAAAGACCAATTTACATAACTTAAAAAAAGGGTAAGAAAATACATGTAACTTAAAAATAATATACATTTCCTTTCTTTAAGTTCCATCATGAGGTCACATAGTATTACATCTTTCTGATTGTTGAGTGTTGGATTTTCTTTTGTACATGTATCAAATTCATCCATGAATTGGCTCACAGGAGGCAATGACTATGATCGATAAGAGTGCAGTCAGACCCTTCAAAGTATTATTGTACACTGTAGCATCCCATCAACACTGTAGCCAGTTTCAAATAGTAAGTTGTTCGTAATTAAATTTTTATACCATCTGGAATATTAAGATAAAAAGAACTGCTGGTAAATGAAATTATAAGCACCACTTTATGGACAGCTCATTATTACAGACAGTTTTCTTTGTCCACAGAGAACCCAAACAGTGTATTAGCTAAGAAATAATAATTTAGATGTACATGTAGTAACACTGTATTAGCTTATAAGATAGTTATCTTGAGGTGTAACTGTCGCATCCGACTCGCCTGACAAGCAAGCATTTGACACTGGCAATGTTAACGATCTCTGATTCAAATCCCTTGTAAAACGAATCATAAAGAAACAGGAACACAGGTTCTTACATCTTATGTTATTAGCTACTACAGCATAAATGCATCTTAGAATTATTCCATTGGCTAATACAGCATTTGAGTTCACTGTGTCCAGTCTTTGGGCCGTAGCAAAAGGGGACTGCTCTACAATGTACACTGTAGCTGTAAGCAAAGTACCAAGCTTTTTGAGAAAAATCCACTTTTCAGCATAAAACAACCAAATCTGGCTATTTAATGCAAAATCAGGTGAAAAAGTCAGCAAAAGGCGATTTGTAGGTTTTTTGATTAAGGGATAGGTAGCATGATGGTCATGGACCGCTTGCATGTGTATATCCAACAGTGTTTATTTACTGTGCAATATCAGGGCTGTCAAAAAGTTTTTAAGTAGCAGGCTCATAATAAAATAATAGTAGGCGGCTTTGGAACTCGCACCAAAGGATTTTGTTAGAGTCTCAGTAATGTCCCAGACCTTCCACGACATTGCACCGTTCTAATGTTTCACAGATCTAATTACTGTTTAAATATGCATTCAATGTGATTCAAACCTGGGAAAAACCTTACAGGAGTTTAAAGTTTGGAGTAAACTTTTAGTCTTCATGAAATTTTAGTTGGATCATGTTGATGAATGCAGTTGTGTAGGATATGCAGTTTCCTATTTTGATCTTCTGTCAGAATTATGAGAGAACTCTCAAATACAGATCTCATTCAAACATTATAGTTTCATTGTAATTATCATTTGTTTCTTTTCCTATAAACTTCTCATCAGGTCTACATTTTGCATGAATTTAATGTGATATATATTTGAAGCGGTTGTTGGTTTACAGTGAAGTATTTTTCATTTTTTTTTTTTTTATATGAAGTTGAGTTTCTTCTTAGTTGTTGGCTAAGGCAGTGTTGAAGTAGTGACATGCTAACATACTTTATTGTTCATTTCTCTTCAGAAAAGATTGATTGATCCTGAATCAAACAAAGTGCAGCTTTACAAACAAGATTTTTGAAGAACAAATGTGTATTCAAGCAAAGTATATGTCCCTGACAGTGTCAATAAAATTTATTAATGGAAAGATCTGGGTTTTTACTCCTTTGTAGCACTTTTGACTACTCATCACTTTTCTAACCTATATAGTAAAAAGATCATATAGTATAATCAGTATTTTTTCCAACTAACATATTTGCAATCAAAGTTCTCTTCTTATATATATAGTATTGCCCCAATTTTAAAAATTTCATTATCTTATTCAGATCAAGCACAGTAACCATTGAAAAGAAAAAAAGAAAAAAAAACCTGCTCGGTCATAGACGGCTTTAAAGTTTTGATATTAAAATTGCAATGAAAAGAACATGAATGCAGACACTACAGTTCATTTAGCTCATGTTCAAGCTTTTTTTATAAATTAGAAAGTCTTGCTGGAGAAGACATAATTTTGCTTTATCTTTTCGGTAAAAAAAGTAATAAAAATAACTTCCAGGTGTCTAAGCAATTTCAAAGGACCCATAGTGTCTTATTTCTCCGCTGCATAGAGCTGTGAACAAAGGCCGCTCTTTCTAGTGACCCGGCTTTCATCAAAAATATTGTTGTCCTTCGTGATCGTGAAGAGTGCAAAGTTGAATCCGGTAAACCGGCCAAAACGCGAGCATTGCAGGGAACGAATCCCATAGGAATAGGTGAAAAAGGATAATAAAAAGTCTAGGCTATTCTAAAAATATCCGTATATGCATTTGCAACTCATATTAAGCCGCAATTTCACTTCTTTCCACTGGAATAAACAAACGATGTATTGCCGCCATTTTGAATTTGGCAATGTCACGTGGTCGCGCGTCGACCAATCAGACAATTTTCGCCGGTGAAGGATTAGGTAACATTTGAAAACTCGTTCCCCACGAAAATTCACTACATCAATTTCTGATGAAGAAAAATCAGTCGAGAAGGAATATGGATAGACTGTTCACAGTTGCCTATTTTTCCGTTAGATCGTCGAGATATAGCGCGTCTTACCGTTAATAACGGCCATCTTGATTTTCAAGTGTACCTAGGATGTGGGCGTCGGGAACTATAGCTCCATCCCAAACCGTGCCGCGCCCCCTAAGTAGATTTGACACTCATCTAAGATGACCACCCTTAACGCAAATTCTTCGTTCTCGACGGTTTAACGGGAAAATAGGGGACTGTGAGCAGTCTAGAATATGGGTAAACGAAGGTAGTACTGAACTCTGTCACAGGATCAAATTACGGCATAGACAGCAAAACAGTCCGTATTTTTGCGTATTTAAGTACGCGCGAGCAGTCAAACAACACACGCCCTACGGGCGTGCGAAGCTCGAGCGCTTCGCGCGTAACACTCTTACGGCACGCTTTACCGATTTCTTTACTGATTTTGAGAAAAAAACCGACTGTTTTGCAGTCTAATTACGGCAAGGTTCTGGAATGCTGAGAAAATCTTTTCAAGAATTTTGATGCACTTTAAACACTCCAAGGAGGCAATATACTGCATGGATTTGTTACTATGACTACCCCCAACAAACTTCAAGTCAAACCAGACCTTTCCGGGGTGGATGAGAACCAGAAAGATTGGTCTATGCAGGATTTGATTGATGCTATACACAAATGGCTGAGGAGAAACAGTACAGAAACCGGCGCCGACCAGCCAGAGAAGTCTGAGAAACACTGGTATACACAACAGGGAGAGAATTTAAAGTCTTTTTTGGGGGGGGGGCGAAAAACAAGATCACTGCAGTGAAAACTGTACTCCTCCCCGTGGCCCATGCATAACAGCGTTGGAGGATAGAAGAAAATTCTTCATAAATTCATAAATCACGGTTTGCGATTTAATCGGGGGCGTTTAGGGCACAAAGCAGAGCGATACCGTAAGAGAGGCAGCCTGAAGTATAGGTACACGTATATTGTATGTGATAAGCGAGGAAAATAGTCTTGGCTGGGAGATGACACGCCACGCCCGCTGAAAAGAAGGATCGACTCATTTAAACTTGTGGAATTTAGTTAAAACGCAGCAGAATAATAAGTTTTCTGGTAAATAGGCTAATCTTCTCTCTCTACTAGCTGGCTGGCAAACTATTTTCATACCACATTGCTGGTACAAAGCAATGACAGAAAATTATTCCTGGCTGAGATTATGGTCCTCAAAGTATTTGCTTGCTGGCAAAAGGAAAGTTAATTATTAACCTTAAAGCGCGTAAAAGATGCCAGTTTGTTGTTCGGAAACAAAATAAACCTTTCTTGAGAAATTAGTCGTTGAGCACTCCTGACGAAGCATCAAAAACCAGTGGACNGAATTTAGTTAAAACGCAGCAGAATAATAAGTTTTCTGGTAAATAGGCTAATCTTCTCTCTCTACTAGCTGGCTGGCAAACTATTTTCATACCACATTGCTGGTACAAAGCAATGACAGAAAATTATTCCTGGCTGAGATTATGGTCCTCAAAGTATTTGCTTGCTGGCAAAAGGAAAGTTAATTATTAACCTTAAAGCGCGTAAAAGATGCCAGTTTGTTGTTCGGAAACAAAATAAACCTTTCTTGAGAAATTAGTCGTTGAGCACTCCTGACGAAGCATCAAAAACCAGTGGACAGGCCGTGAAGTATCGCTTACATGGAACACCAGGTATGCAGAGGAGAAGGCAGCAGCCACTACACTCCCTGTTAGCATTGAAGGGAAAATACTTTGAGTTTACTTGGGCACATAAAGGATCTGGCGAAAACTATGTGCCGGTCAGGAGGCGATCAGGAGGCTAGTTGAAACTAGTGCGGAACGAGTCCCGTGAGATCTTAACAGTAAATGGTCAGTCCACGCAAATATTTTATAGCAGTATCACAGCCTCCTCCTCAGGCGCTTCGTTTTTCGCATGGCAGAGGCGAGCGCAAAACGAGTGACTGGGGATGAACCGCAAGGGACCATGGGAAGGGTACAGACGGCAGTCTCCTCCCCGCCTTCCTTTGCGCGCACATTTTCATCAAAAGAGAGACGTCTGGGTACGAGGCAGACAGTATCACCTCTCTTGACGGAAGAGCACGTAAAGAAATTGAAATCACTGGTGCAAGGCTAACTGATGTTACCACCGTGAGAAGGCCGGATATGAATCAGCTTAAGTTCAAGTATACACTCACACAAGACAAGAGATTTTACATGACAGCTGTTGGGGAGCATTTCGATACATGGGCCCATAGCAGAAGTGAACACATGACAGGTGATTCGTGGCGGCCAAGACTAAGCGATGAAGGGTGCCTGCATGAATTTAAGAAAGGTCAAAGACTGTGAGAGGTTGTACAGTTTGGATGTGACGGGTGTTGAGGACTGGGAAGGGAAAGCTACATGTGTTGCGTGAAATTAACTGAGGAGAACACTGTAAGAAGAGATCGAAAACGGAAGATATGACGTCGGGTTCTATTGGATTCCGGGAGCCAAGCTGACAGAAACTAACGAAATGCAGAGTACGAAACGGTGCAAAACGTAGAGCGCAAGTTACATGTAGCGAAGAAGAGTCCACTAAACAGAAAGGTTCGCATGGTGTTTGGCGCGAGTGTCAAGTCGCATCCACTAGCTATCAGCATTAACGACTACATATCCATGGGCCCTCCATTGAAGCCGCTCCTCTGGGATATAACGATTGAGACATGTATGTCTCAAAACGTCTTCCTTGGTGACCTTGAGAAAGCATCCTTGCAAGTAAGCGTGAAAGAGGGAGACAGAGATTTACTGTTCAATGTCAATTGAAAGGAGAAGCCAGTACCGTTTGGAGTAAAAAGCAGTCCGTTTTTGCTAGGAGCTACCCTGCAGTACCACCTTAAACAGCAAGTACCACAGTTTGAACACGAGAAGAAACAGCAGTGAAGGAGAACACGTATGGGTTTTACGGTCACTTCGTTCCAAGTCAGATCATTCCATTTTACAGTCAGATCGTTGCACATTTTCAGTGAAGAACTCGATATAAAACGCACTTGTTTTGGCTTCTCGGCTTAAAGAAGAAGTTGTACTATGACTAACGCCCTTGTTTCTGCTTGTAGCTTAACCCATTCCCCCCTGAGCCGCCGTGACCGCCCGTGCGGATCCACGTCCTTTCTACCGCTTGTGACGTCATCAGTCTTGATTGTCAAGATTGTCAAGGATAACTTTGTCCGCTAACTTGTGCGGAGTGAAGAGATCTTTCAAACAATACCAGAATGAGCACAATTCAGTCAAGGAGAAAAAAGGCAAAAAATCATGTAACATTGGCCTGAAAATTTCCATGAAAATCATGTTTCACTACACACCTACCTTTCCTTTCATCTAATCCTAAGATCCTAACAGCTTTCCTAAAAATTTTTTCCACCAAAATGAAGCCAACTAAATGCCCAGAAAGAGAAAAAAATTAGGCTTGCAAAGCGAAAAACAAAAGGAGAGGAGAGAAAGCGTAAAGTAAACGTCAAAACTGCTGGGTCACTTTTAATTTTGCTTTCTGCGCATGCCCGAACCTCGCAGGCGAATATTGTGCATCAGGATCAGAAGGCCGCAAAGTGTACGACCTGTAAACGGCTTTGTGGTAAATTTTAGCTCTTTATAGCAAAACATTGACCAGAAAACCACTCGACTACCTTCAAAATGCGTTTTTGGGCAAAATCTCCAGGAACGAATGGGTTAAAGACTCAAAAAAAAAAATGACTCTATTGTGGAATGATCTGACTATTAAGTACAACAATCTGGCCTGAAACTATCTGACCAGGGAACGAAGTGACCAGATACCATATGTTGACAACTTGATGCAAACGGGAGCAGACCAAGTACAGCTGACAGAATTCAAAGAAGAGAACATTGCCTTAAGGGTGCTAAGTTTCCTTTTAGTAAACGGGAATCGAATATGCAAGCCCTGAGAGTGAGATGGCAAACCCAGGCAAATTTTTAGGGCATTTAAGGGACAAAGAAGAAGACACCAGAGTTTTCTGCAAATCATTTCCCTGAAAATCGTCTTGTGGCCAAACAAACTATTCTCAGTTACTTTGGAGCCGCCTACGATCCACTTGAAATTATTTCTTCTACTATGGCTAAAGGAAAGCATGTCTATTGACAAGCCTGCGTAGAGAAGGGGAGTCGAACTGCACAAGTCTCTACACATTTGGGAGACCAATAGCTTACGTTGACAGGGCGAATAAGAACTGTACAGATGCCAAGAAGCGTAGCTACGTCAGTTGGAGAGATAGCGGGAGTCCATCTTCATCTCTTTGGAGATGCCAGTAACTTCGCACGCTGTGCAGTGACAGTTGCAGGCACGTGGAACATGACAAGGGTGTAGCTAAAATTCTTCACACCTCAAAGGATAGGATACCAAAGAGGAAGACTTCTATGCCAACATTGGTACTAACTTGTCAGCGGTCATGTGGCAGCGAATATGGCAAAGAACCTGAACAGTGCTCTCCTGCTGTGCTGTCACATGAAAATTGTCACTAACTTAAATGGACAGTATGGTTGCATTATCAGACTTACAATTAGCCTTGGAAAGTGTTTGTGGCCAACAGAGTGAAGAACACTGCAGCGATCACAAGCCAAAAAAATAAATGAGAGATGAGTGTCAACTGATGGTTGACCCCAGTTGATCTAAAATACTATTTTAAGCTGTCAGACAGGACTTGTGGTCGAACAAACAAATCACAACCCCATCCTATTCTTAGGCTTCGTTCACACTATACATTATAGCTTTTGCACCGCCAATAGTTGTGGTGGCACAATTTCTATAACAGAGAAGCTGCGCTGCGCAGATCTCTAAAACGGAGAGTATATAGAGAGAGTATTTTTTATTTTATTTTTTTATTTTGCCACACACAATAAATTACAAGCAGAATAAAAACGATAATACATAGGTTAATTAAAATTAAATTTAAAATTTGTGCATTACTTGGGAGGAGTGACTGTGGCGGGGAAATCTCCGAGAAGCCGAGCTTATGAGGAATAGAGATTCCCCCCCCCCCCCCCCCCCCCCCCCCCCCTCAATTTAAATACTAGGCGGCATTTTAAGAAATAGAGAAAAAAGTCGTTTATTTAAGTATATAAGTGTGTTTAGAGGAAAATATAGATATGAGGTGTTAAGGTATTTAGGTTGCATTCTGTCTGACCCTTAAAAATGATTTGATCACACGCTTGAATATACTAAAAGACGGGGCATTTCGGATAGGTGTTCATACATGTACTACATGACATATACTAGACAGCTTTTTGTTGTGCCACGAAAAGCTATCCAGCATAGTGTGAACATAACCTTAATGTCAATGATAAAAACTTGAAAAATAAATCCGTGAAAACTCAGGCTTGACTTGACCAGCAAAAATGTTATATTGCATAAACTACAGAAAAATTTAACATTTTTGCGGTCAAGTCAAGCCTGAGTTTTTACAGATTTATTTTTTCAGTTGTGATCATTGACATTACGGTTATGTTCACAAAAATAACTCTCATTAGTTTGCATACCTGCAGTAGGCTTTGGATTCCTGGCATCAAGAGTTGGAGTTGCTAGATAAACTGGATTCGATGCTGAATGTGCAGTTCGTTCTGTCACTACACGTAACTCTGTTTGTGGCCCTTGACTGGCGTAAGCCTGTGATGCTGAAAAAAAAAAAATAAAAAGAGATAAAAGATAAAAAATACAGTAAAAACCAATGTGTAAGAACCTAGTGGTTTAAGAACATGTTGACAGAAATCTGCAACTTTAAATCCAAAAATATAAGAACCATTTAGCTAAAAAAAAAAGCGTTAAATATTTTAACCAGAGGGAGTTTTAATTTCAGATTGCAAATTTATATCACAAATACAGTTACTATAACTGTAAATAATTTAAGTAAGAACCTGATTGTACTAATAGCCTAAATTGACAATAACTTTACCCAAAAATAAGTAAGAACCTTCTTTGCCAGACTTTAAAAAAACTAAGTTCTAACACCCAGGTTTTTACTGTAGACATAAAATGGCTTTATAGCAAAGTAACATAAAATGGTACTATAGCTTCAAATGGCACTCTACATAAAATAAATAAATAATATATGCAATGCAAACCAACATACAGGCATCAATTGGCAACTGCTCTGGGGATTCTCCATGAAAGCCCGCAACCACCAACCGAATTCTGATGGCTGTGAGCACTAAGGTAGCCAACCATGCACAAGCCACAAACTGTAGGGTGGTCATTTGACTGGACAAGGACCAGGTTTTGCCGGTCAAGACACCATTCTGGTCGGTCAAAAAAAAGGAAGAGAAAGAGCAAAAAAGTAACAAGAAAGAAGAAAGTGTACATAGGATCTGAATTCATGTTCACCTTCACGTTCTCAAGAGAACTTAAGATTTGATCATTTCACGTCGTAGTTGTGCATAGACGGTGAAGGAATTAACAGAGAGCGCGATGCACTTGCAAAGCTGTTGCTTTACTTATTAAACGTGCTGCTTTTTTCACCTTCTCGTTGCCGTAATATATAGAGTTTCAGGGGGGGAGCATGATAGCAGGCTAGTTTTCTTATTTTTCATATAAATTGATACAGAATTAAAATAAATAAAGGTAAATGATGTCCCTGTTCTTGTATCGGTTCCCCTTCACATTAATGTTCCTGTTCCGTTCTGTTTCCGTTTCCGGTTCCTATTCCCATTCCCGTTCCTATTCCGGATTCCGGTTTCCGACTTTCCAGGTGCCCTTTCACGCTTCGGCTTGTCGTCAAAACATTCGTATCAACTTAACGGGGCATAATTTATATTCGCCGGTAAACAAACGTAAAACAAAACGAGACTCCGAATATTGCGTGATTGAATTCTGACAAGCGAAGTCGCATGGATCAGCTATTGTTTCTGTTCCGTAAACACTAACAATTAAATCCACACTAAATTCCTTAATCTAACCCGACGCTTCTCGAGTCCAAGTTCCAAGTTAAAACTCTAAAAAAGTCTCAAGTTCTCCAACAAAGTCACTTGACCCTATGACGTAATGTGTAACGCAACGCAAAATGTCTTACATTTCTTCCCATCCCGAATTACAGAGGATCTGAAATTCCCGTACATTTTAACTGAAATACATCCTTAGTTTAAATATCATAGTTCTTTGAACTGTTCTTGTTACACATTAACCGGATTATGCTTCGGTGATTCGCATCTCCAGCGGAGATATTCTACTAGTTATTGGTCGCTTAAGGGTCTTGCCATTAACCCGTACGTCCACCACTCGCACAAGGTCGTCAGGGCCCGTCTGCTCGATGCGCCCAACATTCCACTGTCGCCTCACTGTGCCGGGATCAATAACAACGACAACATCTCCAACCCGCAAATTGTCGTTACGGAAGTACGATTTCTGTCTTGATCCAATCTGCGGTAAGTATTCTTTCATCTATCTTACTCTCAGTTCTCCGGCGCTTTCTGGGATTAAATGGCTCGGTGTCCGGTACAAAATTACCACCCGTCTGCCCCATCAGAAAGTGATTTGGATTCAAGACACGGTCGTCGTTAGGGTAGTCACTCACAGCTTTTAAAGGTCTCGAATTCAATAGACTTTCTACCCCAATGAAGATTGTCTCCAACTCCAAGAGTCATGGTTCTTGGCAATTTTCTCTTCTCTTTGGAGCTACTAAAAGGAACTTTAAACAATTATAAAAGACTCTTGTTTTAGGTTTCGTTGTTGTCTAATACAACTTTCGCTGGCACTCATCTTAATCTTCACTGTCATCGAGCTCTTCTTCGCCGGTTGTGCTGCTGTGGGAGTCAGTTTTGGAATTGCTTTCAGTCAGAGTGTACTCTTCAGGGTACATGAAGGTGTAAACATAGTCTCTGACTTCTTGCTGAAGGTTGGTGGTGATTCTGCTTCTTGCAGCATTGCTGAAATAATTCCCTTCCAAGAGCTGTGCGATGTGTGGCCCATCTCGTCCAAATAACGATGTGGCAACATCCTCATATTTGATACACTCTTCCGGGACGGCCAGGCTAGGAGGTTACACAAGTCATTGTGGACGATCATTTCCTTGCGGGTTTCCAACACAGATTCCATAAACTCGTCGGACATTGGCTTCAGTCCGCTTCCTCTTTCTTTCATTTGACTTTCTGCAGTTTTCGTTTTTCCTTCTCCTTTTGTTGATGTGCTGTTTGTGTATGCCCTTGAATATGCTATCATAACTTCTCCTCTTGTTTTCTAGTGCTTCCATGTCTTGCGTGATCTTCGTCAACTTAGCTTCTATACATTCGATCTGGTTTACGTTGAAACTGTGCGCAAATTCTTCGCTGTGCGAAGATGTAACCAAGCTTAAAAAGCTAGGTGTTCCACAACTAAACAAATACTTAAACCACCACGGTCAAAAGCAGAATTTGAAGAGCAGCAAGAGTGAGAAAGTAAAGATAATTGTTAAGACATTGCTGGCAGCAAACGAGTCCTCTCAGAGTTGGCCAACCAACACTGAGAAATACTAGGACATTGACACAAAATGACAACAGGGTAAGTGCTGAAAGCAGTGAAACGGATGAAAGAGACAATGATGAGTATGACAGTGATGCAATTGACTCTTGTGGAGATGACTCAAGTGATGTCATTCTTGCATTAATTTGCGATTCAAATGAAGAAGATGCCCAATGCCACACGCTCAGGACCAGCTATCACTAGGAGATCCGAAACTGACTTCTCTTTCTTTTGATTTGTGCTTTCTGATAAACAGCTCTCTGTATTAGTATTAGAAATTGTAAATATTGTATTCATACATGTAGCAAGTACAATCACGTGAAGTAGGGAATAACAGAGAATATCAAAAAAGGTAAAATCTTGGGAGAGGGTTATTATTATTATTATTATTATTATTATTATTATTATTATTATTACTATTATTATTTTTTTTTTGGGGGGGGGTCATCCGAAAAGATTACCGCTTCAAGGGGGGCCATGTAAAAAAATGACAAGTTGAGGGGGGGTTATGCAGTTTTGAAATGGTGCTTCCCGAATCCAACCAGCATTCCCCCCCCCCCCCCCCCCCCCCCCCCCCCCCCCAAACACCAAACCCCCCCCCCTTCCCCAGCTTGCCCCTCTCTCAAAAATTTCAATTGAAATACAAAGACGGAAAAAAAAAACACAAATCCAAAATAAATTTAAAAAAAAAAAATATAAAAAAAATTCAAAGGAAAAAAATATTATCAAATA
>CALNXI010001145.1:0-16223 GCA_942486025.1 Porites evermanni | reverse complement strand
TTTTAATCTTATCACTTTTTTATTTTATAATTTAAAAATCAAAAAAAAATTTTTTATCAATTTTTTTTTTTTTTTAATTTTTTTATGAAACTTTTATCAAATTATTTTTTTTTTTACCATGTTTTTTTTTCTTTTTTTTTTTTTTTGCGCAAATTATTGTGTAATTGTTACTAAAAGTTTTATTCGATGCTGTGGCTGGTTACGGTTTCCCCCCAGCCAAAGCTTTTATTTTTTACTCTGGGCATGCAGACGTTTGTACTGCCATAAATATAATAATAATGGTTTATTATCAATTACAAACTAGCACCCAAAGGTGAATTACATTGTATTTACAAAATAAAGTACCATGTAAAAGGATTACAAATTCTTCTTCTTCTGGGACTGGGTATATATAATAGTGCCAAAATAATATATATACATGTACATGTATGCACTGTATGTAAAATGGATAAAAGACTGTTCCTAATATTAAACTGAACTATACACTTTTGCTAAACATCACACTATGGTACTGACACTTAAATTTTTATAGCAAAAGGGCATCCTGTTGATTAAAGGGTGAGTTTATAAGCGAGAGTTGAGAAAAAGCTAGCTACAGTATATTATGTTTATATCTTTACAGTAAGGCACATGTACAAGTACATAGTAGTCAGGGTTGATCTGGCAGGTCCAATCCAGGTTTGTTGATACAATATAGAGTACCTCAGGGTCTGCATTTACAGGAATATTACAAGTATAAGGCAAGCTTACCTGTCTTTGCTGATCCATTCCTTTGTTCTCGAGCTGATGACCTTTTTTTTAGCCTACAGTACTTGTAAACTATCACAAATATGAAGATGGCCAGAATGGCAACAATAACCACTATGATTATGATCCAATGCTCCATTGCTAAACCCCCGCTGCCTTTTGTAGCATCAGTTATTGTTGTTATTGTTGTTGTTGTTGTTGATGTTGTTGTTGTGGTACCTGCCAGCTGACCAGCACATATCTTATCTAGCCTAGGACTGCATTCTTTGTTTGTTATGCCTTGGCTTACACATTCTTTAATCTTCTCATCTTTTCCATCTGAACAACAAGCAGAACACTCCTGGCAGTTGCGAAGAGTCTCGCTCATGAAATATCCCTTCTCACACTTTCCACTGCATTCTGTGTCATTTTTGTTGGTACACTCTGCTGTCTTTATTTCATGTTCTGCACACTGATGACATGCTTTACATGGGGAAGAATCATCCGCACTGGAAAATGTTCCTGTTTTGCAGGCATGGCATGCAGTCGTTGGAGGATCTTGCAGAGTACTACCACATTTTGGGTGTAATCCAAATCCCTTGTGGCATGTATCACAGGTCAGACATCTCTGAACAGTTCCAGTTGAATTTATAATTGCGTATTGGTTTTCATCACAAATTATTCCACTGTTACTTGGCTGTATAACCTTCCAAGAAAATAAGTAAATGCTTTTATTATCAACATGGCATGTTTTGTTTGGAGCCCCAACAAGCTTTGCCTACTTTGTGCTTGCCTAAAAAATTTGCTTGTTCTGCAGGCTTATACCACTGTAAAGGTACTGCTATGAGGAGTTCTGTGAACATGGCATCAATACATATTAATTATTTTGCTAAACCCCCCAATGGTAAACCATTAAGTTAATGTTATGTTGATGGTTAATGTTAAGTTAATGTTATGTTAACCTACTAGGCGACAGGCCGTCTCAGAAATGACAGACAAAGCAACAAGAAACAGGGGGAACCAGGTAGAAAGCTGAACAAAAACCAAGAGTAATCCATATTTTGTATAAACCCTCATAAAACAACACCAAAAAAGAAACTTAATTTCCAACTATTTTAATATTCAAACATTGTTCAAATGCTCTTTAATTCGACCAACATTCTCTCAATCGAGATCTTTGCTTTGTGTAGTTGTGTAGTAAAATGATGAGATGAGATGAGATGATTTATAAAACTCAGCTCAGTTTTACAAGACATAAACCCCATTTACACATGCTAAAAAAATCGGCACAGCACGCCAAAAAAAAATTAGCACGCCAAGTTTTTGGCAGTCTGTGCCTCGTTTGCCCGTGCCGAGACTACCTCCCGGAGGTAAATCTCGGCACCCGTAAAATTTTGAGCACTGGTGCCACATTACATTTGGGACCGATATATTTACACGTCGAAAATTGGGAGTGCCATGCCTTAAAATAGTCAGCACGGTGCCAAAAATTTGGCTTGCCGTGTCGAGTTTTTAGCGCGTGTAAATGGGGTTATAAAGGTTAAATTTACATAGGCATCTAAACACAATACAACTAAGAAATAAAGGAAAAATTGTAACAACAAAATAGAGAGCGAGTTGGGTCATCCAATGATCTTAATAAATTACCACAACTCTTTTAAATAAGGAAGACGTGGTAAACAAGATTATTCCAAAACACACTACCCATGAGGAGAAAAGTTTGAGACTCCTGAATTTGAGATCGGTTCACTTTAAAAAGGCGCGCGCAAATAATCGTGACTCATTCTGCATTTACGGTTTTATAAATGATAAATAAAAGTTTGCTTTCCTTACCAAACATACGCCAAAAATAGGTAATACAAACAGAGAGCATCTCATTATATCCACGAATCACATAAATCTGAAACAGAAACCAAAATCAGCTAAAATTATTCCTCATCTTTCTTGACTCTAAGCTTTAAGCGGAAACCCGAACTACTTTAGAAACCCAACACCACCATAATAGTAAACCAAGTACAAATTCGTAAAATAACAGTGACAATACGGCAACTTTTGCAAGTTATCTAAAAGTAAACTTGAAGAAATCTTAACTCAAAGCGTCATAAACATATTATATATACTAACACCGGTTTGCAAATCTGCAAAATTTCATTTAGCTTCCAATGACTTATCAGCAAGTTTGTGACAGGTCAAAGCGGACAAATTTAAACTGGCATCAAAACCAAAACAAGATGATTTGGGCACTAAAACGATGGCTGCTTACCTCTTATCCGGTGGAAAAACAAATAAAAAATGTCCTTTGAAAGCAGATCTAACAGGTTATATTAAAAGAAAGTGCCATTTTGTAAGATTACGCGGAGTTTGCTGAACGTTCTACGAGAACACAAGTGCGTCAGCGGTTACCGTGGAACCCATCACGAGATTGCGTTAACTCAAGCGTGATTCCTTTTTTAACACACATCATGTCACGTGCCAAGCTTTAAGACTTCCACCACTACACCTGAGCCAATATCGTACAAATTTGAATTATATCTTACCCGCAGTTGATTTAATAAGGGGGCCGGCCGGGGTTTAGGGAGGAATTGGGTCTTCCCCTACTTATCCAAGACTGCAGCACTGTTCTTCACCTTTACCTATTCTAGTCTCCACCTGAATTCTCTAGGTACCGTTTCCTTTTAGTGTTCTCCCTGTTGCATATCATAGCTAGGTTTTGAGTTGTTTCAACCCTGAAAACGGGTACAGATTTTGCCTACCGCCAAACAGACCTCTTCAAATTCCATCTTTTAGACGGCAGGTCTGAAAATGAGTGTGGGAAGTAGCAATTCTTGGACTGAACTGAAGGATCAGGACTGGGCGGTGCAAGACCACCAAGAATTGCAACGAGTAACAACCCGGACGAAAGAGCCCCCTCCTCCCTACAGTTCGTCATGGCAATAATCCACGAGGGGAGGAGTGGGTACAAGCTACAATTCGAAATCGATCTCGTTTATTTTCTGGGTATCATCTTACTTTTTCCACAGGGAATTACCTCACACACATCATTTCCTGCCAGGTTTTGAGGTGAGACTTTCCAAACTGATATGTTTTCTTACAATTAACCACCGCGCGTGGAGAACCAGCTGTGCTTGTTGCTATCCACAAGTTAGGTAAGTTTGTAAGAGTACAATATTTAAAATAAACAGGAGCTCCGGTGGTTTGCTTCCTCTGGTAACAACGACAGCAGTGCATGTGCGGCAGTATTTTACGTTATAAGGATTTTGTCATTTCCATGTAACCGATTAAATCAAGCTTTGAAATCCTCAGGAAGAAATTAATGCACGAGAGAGACACGAAATCTTTTTCTTTTTCGTTACCCAATGTCAAATAAATGTATCAAGGAACTAAAGAATTTTTTAACCCGTTCAATGTGCGTGATTAGTTTGTACCTCCACCATCGCGAGGTCAAATGTAAAGCAACAGGCGGAAATGAATTGGCGCAAATTTTAATGTAGAGAAATTTAATAGAAAATGTTTGCAAAACCGTTTGCTCTCGTAGTCGCTATCATGGTGAATGAGAAAGGACTCTCGCTGTAGTATACTTAAGTATGATATAACTGATTGTTTCAACAAAAATAAAATACAAACTGCCGTGACAAACCTGATGAAACAACGCATGTTGCAAAAAACTAAGATTTTAAAGACTTGACGTTCCGTATGTAACAACTTACATCTTCAGAGGTGACGGTTAAAAAGGTTACAGTAAAATTTTAAACATCTAGAAAAAGACTGGAAGCTTATAAACAGACGAAAACAATAACTATTATGACAACAAATGATGATGACACGCTCAATTTGAAGTCTGCAGGAAATTAACAGATTGTTAGAAAAATTTTTACAAAGCGTGGATTCAGACCGGTTTCGAATTCCTCCTGCGGAAACGATCAGCTACAATGTTTGAAACAGTAAATAGAGACAGGATGCACTGGGGCTTCAAGTGCAGAGTTGCACAACTCGGACACGCCCCCCGGCCACCTCAGGCGTGCCTTAAATATGTTCCTCAAACGATCTCGAAAAGAAGCGTGATCACTTAACTGCAAAACAGTCCGTATTTCTGCGTATTCAAGTTCACGCGAACAGTCAAACAAAAGGTCTGGAGCGAGGCGGAAAACGGAAAGCTAAAAAAAAACCCGACTGTTTTGCCTTCTACATGGTCACGTTCTAGTGTTTTTATTTCCCAGTATTAAAACTAACCTTTCAAGAAGATTAAGTGAAAGCTGAAACAGCTTATTTGTGACAGTGGACAAACTTTTAGGGAAATTGATGTCGTTTACCCAACTTGGCACGACTTGGCTTTCTCCTCATTATTTGAGTAGCCTGTTAAGAATGGAACGATAGATAAAGGTATAATGACTGAATGAACAATGAAACTGTGCTTATTACCAAAGTAACTTAATTGCCCTTTGATGTAATTTTGGTTCTCAAAATTGCTTTCGCAATACTGTAATAGTATGTACACGTATGGTCATGCAATTAAAGCTCGTTGCGAGCCAATCTATGACCGACATTGAGATCAAACGTCAGCGCTAACGGCCGTTATAAATCACACTGTAAGTAATTCATCGATATCTCCCCTCATCACAAACGGCTCGAAAACCGATAGTGAGTGGCACGGCCAGACTCTTTGAGTGGATGGTCATTTCGCCTTTCCCTGATCTACGGCGGGAAGTCCCGCTATCCGGATAGCAGGCTCTTTGCTAATCATTCACGTGGTACAAACTTGCAATGGTACGGTGGCGAACAAGTTTAAAGGACGCACTGAGACAAGACAAAAGAAGGTTTACATCAGCTAAAATGGTAGTTCTATTTTCCCTTGCTTTTATTTTCTTGTCCCACTGCGTCCAATGTTCTCTCCTGCTTGGCGATTTTGTGCCACGTGAATGACTAGCTGCAAAAAGCCTTAATTTTTCAGGTGTCACACCTAAAGTCTAACAAAATGCAGTAAAGCATTCCCATTCCCTCGGAGCGTTTGTTCTCGCCTACGTTTATACAGACTGAATAAACCAGAAGATAGTGCTTCCGAGTTTGGAATTTCGTTTAAGAAAAATTTTTATTTTTTATTTTTACAATCCGTCTCTCTTTTAGGAACCTGTGATGCTTTTTTTTAAGTTATGCGGCATGACTTGTTGGCTTACATTGACGACGGGCAGCGTCGTTCCGTTCAAATTATGCGCTGTCCTCGGTGGCTCTTCCTTGCTCTTTGGAATATTTCATTGCCATGCTTGCTGTTCTCGAATATTAATGCAGGTATGTCATACAAGTGAAGAAAAAGAAAAGGTTAAAACTTTAAGATAGACAGACTTTATAGGGGCGCACTTGTCTTGTGCAACGTATATATTACGTTATTTACCAAAAGCGTGAGGATATGGGAAGATATTGGTCAATAAGTTGTTTTATTTTATTTGGATTTTAATTTTTTTTTCTTTTTTTGGAGAGAGACTAAGTCGAAAACAACTAATCATGAGGTCAGAAAACAAGAACAAAAACAAAACAAACAAAAACAGATAAGGATGATAAAACAAGGCCACAATTATCCAGCCATCTTAACCAAATCAAGTTAAGATAGGAAAGTAAAACAAGCTCAAATTGCTTCAAAAATGATAGAGAACACAAACCACAGAAAAAGTAAGTTTATTCATGGTTTATTTTAATTATTTGCCACACGATGAGCTCAGATTAGGCGATGGTGATATATATATTTTTGTTTCATTTTTTTTAGCAGACACATGCGCTCACATATTGAGCTTGGTATGCCTGTGGTAAATTACAGGGCAGTTCAGTCAGTCAACCAAACTAATAAACTTCCGAACGTAAGCTTAAGACCACTTATCATATTATATTTTTGTTTAAGGAGACGAGTGTTCTTTCGGCAACAACAACCTCTGCCATTTAAACGCTTCGTGCATCACCACAGCGGGTTCATTTCGCTGCGTGTGCAACTCAGGATTCAGTGGGAACGGTTTTGACTGTAGCGATATAAATGAATGTTCCTTTGGTACACATCTTTGTAGCAGTGCAGCAAACTGCCTCAATACACCCGGCTCGTACAGGTGCAGTTGTTCAGCGGGTTTTACCGGAAATGAGAAGTCATGTCATGATGTCGACGAGTGCGCAAGCGAAACTCACAACTGTCATGAGCATGCCTCGTGCAGAAACACCGCTGGTTCCTATGATTGCAAATGCAATCAGGGTTTCTATGGAAATGGGCTCAACTGCACAGACATCGACGAATGTTCTTCGCAGAATTACAGCTGTCACTCGAATGGGAATTGTGTGAATTTTCCAGGATCGTTTAATTGCACTTGCCAGAATGGGTTCACAGGAAATGGTTTTGACTGCAATGATATCGACGAATGTCTTCTGAAAGAGGATTATTGTGGAAATCAGACATCTTGTGTTAATTTGTTTGGCTCTTTCTCTTGCAGCCCAGTCTGTAAGCTGGGTTTTGCCGCTAATGTAAGTGGATGCGTGGACGTCAACGAATGCGATCTCAACCTACATAACTGTGATAAGAAGTCTTCATGCATCAACTCGGACGGTTCTTATCACTGTAATTGTCTGCCAGGATACACTGGAGATGGTTTCAGTTGCTCTGATATTAATGAATGCACCTCTAACGCTCACCTTTGCAGCAAAAATCGAACATGCCGCAACACACCTGGGTCGTACGAATGTGTTTGCGATGAAAAACTTGGCAACTGTGTCCCAATCAATGACTGCTTTCCGGAGTGTCATCCAAATGCCATTTGCACTAAGGTCAATGGTTCTTTTATCTGCCAGTGTAAACCTGGATTCGCTGGTGATGGACAACTCTGCACAGGTAGTTCATACCTCTTGTTTGTATGCGTGCATTTGAGGTGTAACTAGGCAACAATATCGTCCCATGTTAGGGAATTTAGACTCCGGCATCCTCGAAAATTTTGGCTTGTCGAATCCGGAATCCCCGGCTTTGGAATCCATTATTTAACTGAAGGAATCTGGAATCCCGCTAACGATTAGAATGTGGAATTTAAGTGGCACTGACAGAGAATCTGGAACCCTGTGTGTAACTGGAACCCGGAATCCACAGAGTTGTTATAGGCTACTTGCACTAAGAGGTCACGTGGCCAATGCTTCCTTTAAACCCTGAGTTGGAGTCTTGCTGATGCCAAAAATTGACGGAGCAAATAAAAATTATCTTACACCCTAAATTTGAGAGGAAACGCATTTAAGGGAGACATTTTATGGCATTTTGATTTTTCAACAATGAAAGTAGTATGATTTGTATTGGCCGCAATGTTGGAGAGCATACTCTCGACCCATTTTCAGAGAATGGTGCGGGTTTGAAAAACCAAATCAATATTATTTTGTTTAAGATATGACCCACTAATCGCTTTTCTAAGGCAATATCATATAACTTTTATTTTCATAAAAGCGATGTCACATGACCTCTTAGTGCGAAGGGCCTATTGTGAACCATTGTGTGGGTTCTATTTAGTCTAAAGGTTGATTTCTATTGACGCGTTTTTGGCTACGCACGTTAACGCACGTAAATTTTAATCACGTAAATACAATGGAAGCAAGATAAAAAGTGCTGAGCTTAAACGAGAAGTTGAGCGAGATTCAAATTTTACGCTTACGAGCGACCTTTCATGCATTGCCTCTATTTTACTTGCGAACGTAAATTTTACGCACGTACGCCCGTAAAAATTACGCCACACTGGAAATCAACCCTAACAGATAAAACCTAATGCTCGCCCCGTGTAAGACGGTCTTAGATTATCTAACATGAGGTTTATCTCTTAAACTAATTTGTCCAAAGACACATTTTCCAAATTTGTCTTAAAACACATTAATTTAGGGAAAATTGTTGAGTCAGACATTGCCTACAATCAAGTGTGACGTACGTTACCCATTGTATTCTGTGCCTTCCGCATCAATCAATCAATCTTGACTCGTTACGTCGAGGAGCTAGAAAACTCGTTCAAAATAGTAACGTGTACAAATAAAATCTATAATAATTACAGCTATGTTATAATATTATTCAATTTTAAAAACAACTCAATAAATATTAAAACCTTAGTAATAAAAACATAAAATATAAAAAAGCTAAAACCTAATAAAAAGCCATATACTAAAAACATGACTTGAAAACTATAATACTAAAAAGCTACAATCGTGCACTATAAGACACTTTCTAAAAAGCTGCAATCGTGCAGTTTACTTTTGAAGTCATTAGCATCACTTGAAAGACGCACTTGAGAGGGCAAACTGTTCCATAACTTAGTTGATGAATAAGTGAAAGAATTCTTCTTAAATTTATGATTAAAGTTAGGTAATTCCAAATATATATTTTTTCAAGCCCTTGCCTCTTAGCCCATACGGTGTATGCCTATATTTAAAAAGGCTTCCAATATGACTAAGTCCCGTACCATTTAATTTAAGCATTTAAAAAGAAGTATTAATAATCGTTCTTATGATAGACATCAATATAGTTTCGCTCAGATAGTACTCCAGCTCGGTATAATTCAACGGCTCTCTGATATTATTATATTATTATAATAATAATAATAATAATAATAATAACAATTTGAGGTCTCTTTTAAGTCTACAATTATATACGAAAATGTCATTAATGGGTGTGAAGGATGATTAATTAAGTGCACTCTTATTTTGATACGAACAGTGAAAGGATCGAGTCCAAATATGGAAAACCTTTCAGCAATGTCAGAGCAGCAGCAGCAGCAGCATCAAGTCATTATTGGTTTGACAGCAGGAGCGGTGGCAATTTTAATCCTGTTAGGAGTTATCTTAACTTATAGGTACGTATTCATGTTATAACTAAACTGGTGCACGTGAGGTTATTCGCTTCTACTGTTAGAACAGATAAGCGAAACAAACAAAACAAAACGAAAGTTGCAAGCAAAGTCTTGCCGCGCCAAAGGGGTAGGAAATCGAGAATTCGAGGAGGGCAAGATACCAGATTCTCTCGGTAGTCAACCAAGACACTAGATACGCTTTATCATAACATGTTTCGGCAGGATTTTTCTTTCGCGTCATCAAAAGTTAAAATGACTGTCTCTGACTGTCTAATCCAGAACCTGAGAAATGAAAAGAGGTAAATACGCAAAGACCCTCACCAAGATTCAGGTCAGTGCAATTTTTCATACGCGACAAATTCGGTGAAACGATTTACCCAAATGTATGATAGAGATTTGTGAGACGCCATGTTGGACATGTTGGTGTCTACTGACTGGGCACCAACATGGCGACCGGAAACCAAAAGATGGAAACAGACAACGGAAGGAACTCATAAACATTAATTCTAATACAAGAACTATATAACTAATAAAGATAGCAAAGACCTCAGCAAAATCTCCCAAAATATTAGCCACTTTTTTAACCTAAATGACAGCTTCCTCCATTAACGTACCTTACCACAAAACGAAGGACCCTTTGGAAGAAAAAATTTGTAAAAATATAAGCTTTTAGTTGCTCAAATCAAGAGCAAACAAAACCTAAGGGGGATCCATAATTCTTTTATTTTGCTTGAGTACGTTTTGATGACTTCACGTAAAAACCAGCAATAAAAGTTAAAAAATTTTGTCTAACTTCCAGATTAAGGAGGCGAAACAGCAGAAAGCCCATTTTGCGTTACGCCAACTCATTCATGGCTCACATCGATGAAATGATGGAAGATCAACCTGACCGAGGACTGGAGTGTGTTTCAGTCAAGTCATCACTTTTCTCCATCCCTAGCCTTCACCCTTCAAATCTGAGTCTAACATGGACGGAAAATGAAGACTCCCGGTTATGACCAACGAGAAATACAGTTGAACCTCCATCAAGCGATCACCTAGCTATTTAGCGGCCAGTTGGCTGTATTTTAAAAAAATATAAAGAAAAAGAATACAATCCACGATAGAAGTTGACAACAGATGGTGCATTTGTTTAAGAATTTAGCGATGTTCTGCTAACTCCGATTATGCTAATTTATGACAAAAATCCGTTAGGCAGCCACTTGCCGTTACCCCTAGGATGGCCGCTTAATGGGGGTTTAAAGGAAGGGAAAGCCTCGCCCTTTTGGGCGTCTCACGGGCTATCAAAAGAACTAATTATAAAGGAATGCGGAGCCCTACAGAGCATGACCGTAATAGTTAACTACAGTCAACTCTCCATAAGACGGACGCCTTTGGGACTTGCACTATGTGTACGATCTTAGAGTGATGTCCGTTTTATAGATAGTAACACTTAAAGGAGTTAAGAAAGGCAGGAACCCACTCTTGGTGTCCGGTTTATCGAAGTGTCCGTCTTATAGAGGTCTCCGTTGGGAGAGATATGACTGTAAAAGTAACATACAAATAGCGGTGATAAATTGTGAACTTTCGTGTTTTGATATAAACTTGACGTTTCATATGCTATTCAACATACATTTGAATTCTCAATCTCATTTCCAAGGTCCCTTGTAATTTTGTATAAATAGTATCTTCATAATCTGTGACGGCATAGACCACTTGTGAAATTGTTTGTTGACTAGCGTGCGAAACTTCAAGTTTATATCAACATAAGCACGTTTAACGTGCATGAGCTATTTTGAATGCTTCAGTTTAACCGTATCAAGAATCTACTCTGTTAATTCTAAATTTAGACTTTTTTTGGCCGACTACCTCGTTCCTAAGTGTCTCTTGAAAACACAACTGCAAGCGATCAAGGAGGTATCGCGCAATGGACCTCAGATACGGAAAGGAAGCTGGGAAGCGTGGGCTTTTCCCATGAAGCCTTGAGGGGAAACAAAATCGCTCCAGGAACTCTCGAACTCGATCCTCTAGAACGCGCCTGGGTACGAGGCAGGTCGGCCGAGCTATACAAGATGACTGATATAACTATTGTTTATGGTAGCTATTAAATTTGCTAAGAATTAAAATTCTATCTTGACACTTACAAACTTAAAACTTTTGCATACTTGAGGTGAAAAATATGTGATAACATTTTACTGCTTTGAACCTTTTTTCCAGTATAATTTTTTGTACTAAACTGGCCAAAAGAGCCAAAATGGTTGACGCTATGACACTTATGACGTCACATCTCGTGACTATAGCAACTGACTACCGCCAAAGTGTTCTTGTTGGAAGAATACTTGTTATCAAATAATATTCTCCTCCTCCTCGATCTGTGTAATTCTTTATATCATACTTCAGCCAAATCGAACCATATTGTTTTCTGATCAAATTCATTTAACATTTTCCCAGGCTAAAAACATGCTAACGTCAAAAGGGAGCTTCCATATCTCCACTCTGACGACTTAAATATTTAAAATAAATTTTCATTATGAAAGAGATCAGAAGATCTTTGTGTGGATAGGAGGCCACGTTTCCCTCATATCCTTGCAATACTACAAACCTGCCTTGTATAACAGATTTTTTATAGTGTACAGTATGTTGCCCAGTATCCGGACGGTACCAGTATCCGGACACTTGAAACAAAAACTCAGTTTTTGAGGCGCCCTTTTCAGTTCTCGGTAAACGAAGTATTGCGAATGAAAACTGAACATTTCAGCTCTAAGATGAAAGTTTTGGCGATTTGAAAGCTTGCGAAACAGTCGCAGAAGACGCCGTTCTGTTCAGGTGAGTAAACTTTTCATGGCTAATATTTACGCTGTTTACTGCGCAGTAAAATTAGTGTTGCTCAGAAAAGGGAGGGTAATATGTGATATTTTCAAAGAAACTGTTTTATTTTTAAAGTGAAGATTCTTAAGGAAGTCAGGTTTTCAGAAAGTTTATTCATTCTTCTTGAAATTCGATTTGTTTGGAATAACGGAGGCCAGAAACATTCACTTAGTTTTGATGTCATGTGCCCAGTATCCGGACAGTTTTTTCTTTGCCGTACAGAATCGATGAATTAGCTGTGCACATTATCCGGTTAAGATTTATTTCATATCAGTAACTATAATTAAAGCTTAGGATATATGATATAGTCGTAAAATGTAATTCTACTCAACTCCGTATGGAAATTTTCTTCACTCATTCACAGGTGACTTGATTTCGTATGCACGGCTTGTTTCGCGTGACTGCATTTTCTATATATAACTGAAAGCTGAGTTCTGAGTTAAACCTGGAATTCTCGTACTTTCCCCACTTGTGACTGCTAGAATGGGGTTGCAACGGTCTGAAAAATGTCACAAAGGGATTAAGAGATGTGAAAGAAGGAGGAATTAGTGCTAGAAAAGCAGGCTTATTGTGGGGACGGAGCATGAAGAAATCAGCACTGCAGGTCAGACTAAATAGGAGAGTGACCTTTGACCGTCGGATTGAGGTCCCTTCCCCAAGCTTTTTTTTAAAATAAAAAATGAGGAAAGAAAGTAGTTTGCAGATTGGCTAATTGAGCTTGCAAACTGCCGCTTCGGCATGTCCACGGATGCCTTCCTTAAATCAGTGAAAAACTTCCTAGACAAGGAAGTAAGAATCACACCATTTTTAAAACAGCCGCTCGCGTTCCCCATTTGTTATGTTTTATTTCACGATGCTAGGTTATATTTTTGGAATCGATTGCCAGACTACTTTGCAAGTGCAAGAGAAGCTTATAAGTCGCTTTCCTGTCGAAATTTATGTACAATTACGTTGTTATTGTTGTGTCCGGATACTGGGCCAGCTGTCCGGATACTGGGCAACATAGGAGCTCTGCAAAAATATTAATTTCGCGATGGAAACAAAGGCGAAAAAGTTAAACTGTCTTTCGTCATATTAAGGACTAGATAGATTTTCTCTGGGCCAAATTTCAGAGCTCTTGCGATTAACAAAGGAAAGTTATTGCAATCTTAAACTGAAGTGTCCGGATACTGGGCAACATACTGTAGTATATATCTTTGTGTTTAAAGCAAAAACTGTATGAATTTTTAGTAAACTGGATATACTTAGTATTTGAATGTCCCTTCAGTTGTCTGGTTCAACGATATTAGGCATTCGTTCCCTGCAGTCACCTGCTCGTTAGAAAATGGCTAATTGACGTAAGTCGTATAGCTGGCAGACTTCTTCCAAATTTGGTCAACCATATAGCTGGTTATCAAGGGTAAGTCAGGGAACCAAATAACGGAGAATGTTTCGAATGAATGATAAAAGCTGGTAGAAGTCTTAGAACCCGCTTGTTTTCAGCCATGTCAGTTATCTAAAATCATTTAATTTATAAATAAATAGATAAATAAACTAATGTGGATAATAAAAGCAAGTTACGTCAGTTATTTAAAATTATTTACACTTATAAATAAATTAATTAATGATAAAATGAATGACCCCTTTATTATTTCTAATAAGTAGGTATAAGTAGCCGAAGCATTTGGGCTATTAGCTGTTATTAAAAACTGAATCATTGGACTGATTGGCTTAGCCATCATGGTATATGAGCCACTATGGAGGGTCTCAATGGGGTGGTGGCTTTTACGGTTATCGGCTAAAATTTTGGCTCTTTTACGGCTATCGGTTAATTTTTTTCAGTTACGGTTAACGAAAAAGTTAAAAATTAACTGCTTTTGTGTCAAAAAGTTCAATATTAATTAACCTGTATTTTTTTGTATTTTTAAATCAAAATAAAGGTCTTCCGACGACGTCTCTGCGTGCTGTTTCACTAGTGTTTCGAGGGCACGACCTCCCGAAAATTGCAAATATTAATCCCCAGCGAGAAGCCACACTGAGATAATAACAATAACAATCAAATAATTTCAAGTTATAATCTTTCAAGAAACAAATAATACAATGTAACTGGAAACCGAACCATGATTGATTTGAAAAGTCAACACTGTTTAGCTATATGAAACCGAAAACCGCACCTTTCAAGAGCAAAATCGCGAGAAACGAGTATTTAAGCTGGCTCTGCCACACTCTGCAATATTATGCACGGATTAGCCGTGAAATAGCGCTCAGTGGTAGCATACAGCTAATATAAGTGACAGTGTGTTTAATTCAGAAGTAAAACGAATACCACTGTGAATATCTCGTATAAAGAACGCTTTTATCTAGGTGGGGGCAAATTTTAAAACAATCAAAACAGTTGATGCATACATAAGTGAATTATTTAATTTTCAGTTTCGGTGAAAGTGTTCACAGAAGTAACCACCAACCGCACGTTTTCTTTCATCTGCCCTGACATGAATATCTGTTATAAACAAAAGAAACAAGGAAATTTGACAGTCACAAGAGCCACTTGCCAAGCCATGAAAGCGAAAGGTAAAATATAATTACAGTACTTGTTCTTAACAATCAACTTATAATTTCTGTCAGAGCTTCGGTTTCTTGAAGTTACACTGATGAAATATTTTTCTTGTGGAGTGAATTTTTCCACGGTGGGCGAAAATGCCACGCGTAGGAAGAAGCCAACGCTATTTTATGCTAATGTAATTTCTTTTTATATCTGCAGACGTACTTCCTGTGAAAAGACAATCTTGCATGACCATGTGAGTCACCTCTATTGGAGGATTTAATCCAGTTTTAATTGAGACAAAGATAAGAGAACTACTCAAAGGGAATCGAAATACAAACTTAAAACTGACAGATGTAGCGTAGGCTACATGTAAGATAAAATCTCGTTTCAGCTCGTTCCAGTTTGACCTTGTTTGCTCCACTGTAGCAGCAAATGCAATATTTTAGTGGGTTAGCGGAAGTCAAAAACCCGGAAGTCAACCAGTCTACAACGATGCTGTAACATTCGTTGTACGCGACTGAAACAGCTGCTAGGGTGCAAGAAACGTCCCAGGACAATGAAACTACTTTAAGGCCATTTAAAGTTGTTTGAAATAGTGACATGGCCGTTCGAATGTAATACTCTGAATGGAAGGAAATATCATTAAATTCAATACCGAACTGTGACGCATATACAACATTATAAACAGAAAAAAAAACAAGTGTTTTGCATCTACTATATTTACTCTATGATGACCTCGTGACTGCGTACTTAAAATTAGTTTCGAAAACTCCCACAACATAAAGGAAGTAACTACAACGTTTTTTTTGTATCCGCTCTTCATTTCTTGGCGACAGTGCCTTGGTTTACACATAAAGTAAGGTCTCACTCATCCAGCGCTCCAATTTAAGCATTTGTAGCCAGAAACTATGAAGGAGATTAGCATCTGCACCGTTTTTCTTGTCCTTTTTGTCTGCACTGATGTAAGTACGATTTATTTCAAAAACATTATCTTTACATTATAGTTTGTACTTCACCTTGGCCGTGATATTATTTCATGTGATCAAGAATTTGCCCTGCTTTAATGTCAATTTATATCACAAATTATGGATTACCGCGTCCGATTTTGGATTATCCGTGGAGTTCTATGTTGTTACAAATAGGCGATCCTAAATTGAATTCTAAATTTTGCTTTTCTTTTATGTTTTTTGATATACCCTTTGAGATTTCACCCGTCTTAAATTTAAAATCTAAAACATTAAACAAAATTAATGCTTCGTATGTTGTCTTTGTTTTAGAATTCTTTTATAAAA
>CALNXI010001144.1:113552-139819 GCA_942486025.1 Porites evermanni | reverse complement strand
CCCCCCCCCCCACCCCTCCTCCTCACCAAAAAAAAAACTCTGTTAAAGTCCGGCTGGATCATTTCTGATCCCCACTAAACATAGCGGTACCATAATAGCGGGATAGGCGTTCTGGAGATAAGAAAGTGCAAACTTCTCAACACTTTTTGTCCAAGATTGTTGCTCTGGAGGGCTTAGTGGGTTATGCAGGGGAAAGATAGGTCCCCAATACATTCTGATGTCAAGGGACGACTAGGACTTGATGCGCCAGATGTGAAATCTTCTTAGTGTTTTGCAACATGGTTTCTAGTTCAGTCGAGGGTAGAGGTTGAAATAAAAAGAACTTCCTTTGCCTTCAGTGCTCTTTGCTTTTTTTAACACCCTTATCCCCAGGGCTGTTTGTCTTTCTCCCCCTTGAAACAGAAGAGGACGACGATAATCTCTTGGAACGAGGTTGCCCTTGTTTTTCGTCACTTTTTCAGTAACTGCGTTCGTGTCCGCAATAACTGTTAGATCTATCCCAAAAACGTACAGTGATAGAGCTCTTTGATTACAACTCCAAGACTTAAGAATGAGCTTTCCTAAAACCAGATGTTCAATTTCTGTTTAGATGTTTAAGAGGGAACTGAAAACTTACTGAAATGTTATTTCTGGCGAATGAGCCCGCGAAGAAGGCAGTAATAAATATTTTGACGGCACGAGATACAACAGGGCCTGGGTACTAGGCCGGGTGCACCATGGGTAGCCAATCGGGGGTATACACCTATTTCAATTAAGGTTGCTTCAGAGAAGAATGATGCATGATCCGTGTTTCATAGCCCGCGGTGCATTATCCTAACAAGTCTAGTAAATTATGTGCCCGCAACGAACCTAGAAACCTAGAAAGCAAACGCTGCAGACGCTTCTATACTATGTCAGCAGAACGTTGAGATAATGTATTTCAAAGCACTGATTCCTAAGTTTTTTAATTTAAGACAGTGATTTAAGGTTAGGTTTTTCTCTGTGGTAATATGCAAATGCTACAAATTTTCAAGGAGTTGGCTTGGCTCTTGCACGTGGGAATTTTGGATGGAGATTAAAAAAAATCAAAATCAAGGCGTTTGTTGAACAATAATAAATAACTTAACATTACGTGTTTATCTACTTTTGAGGCATTTTTTTAAATCTGAATATAAAAAAAATGAATAGCGTTGATTTGCTTTATTGAATCAGGCGGTAAACCCCTCTTCATTTAATGTTGTTAAAAGAAGAGGCTTCTAATATTTTACTATGAGATTTTAAAAATGAAATTTTTCAGCTCGCTCGTGATTAAGAATTTTAGCAGCTATTTGACTTGAAAGCTCTCTTGAACGCCTTTTCACAAATGGTCTCGATTATTTCAATGAACGTGAACAAGACTAAACTTCCCGCTACAAAAAGGTTTACCATAGTACACTGCAGGCTATGAAACATGGTTCACGGGAGCAACCTTAATTGAAATAGGTGTATAAAGATGGTATATCACGTGTACATCATCTAGGCTTCTGAACCAACCTCTCTTTGGTTTTTTCTTTGTTTTTTGTTTTTTGTTTCCGTTTTCGTTGTTGTTTTTGTTGTTTTTTTTTAGGAGCAGTCTATTCTCGATTACATTGTAAAGTCCTGTAGGAAGGGGTTTGAGCTTGAGCCTTGGTTCCTACCCAGATTTCCTGCCCGCATTTTTTCCCTTCGGGGTATTTTTGGGCAGGTTTTTTCTGGCCTCCGTCTTACCGCATTTGTTTCAGTTGTAAGCGGTAGCTCAAGTTCTGCTAGTTTTCAGTTTGTTTTGTTTTTCCGTTTCTTATCTTATGTACTTGTTTGGTTTTTCACAGTTGTCTAGCTGTTCCTTTACTTAATATATTTACGTTTAGATGTATATGAAATAAATCATTTGATTTTTTATATGTTTATCTTCTATGTATGCGTAGGCCAGCTCTCCTGGGACCGCTCTTTAAAGGGCGAGATATGTCTAGCTTGACGCAGTTTGATTGCTTACAATGTGACAGACTTCTTGTAAGGGTTGTTAGCCATTTGTTTACCCTTAATGTCGTGCCCAAGCCTTTTCTGGTAGCCTAACTGGCAATTGGTCTACATGCCTTGTTGGGTACCTTAGTGAACGATTCTCAGTTTTTCCCCGGTGCGCAGCCTCTGCGGTCCTTCAGTGTTCCCTGTCCCAGTTTTCCGTTGATCAGAGTTTTATTAAGTTTCCCCAGCCTAACTGGCAGCGTAACTGGCAGTCTAACTGACACTAAGCCTGCGTGCTTAAATGGGGGATTCAGGTCGAGATCGACCAGATGTAGCAGTTCTTTCTTTTTCTGAAAGCTAGTTTAGTTACGAGTGTTGTACATTAGTTATTTACCTATTGCTGTATTTCATACGTACTTTTAGGGTTGGTTCTCACCAAGCCGTCCCAAAATAAACTTATTTGCCTTTACATTTTTGTCTGTTGATGTTGTGTAGTGGAGTCAAAATATTTGCTTACTGTAGTTCAATGACCTCGTCCTGAATTTTCTCCTTCTTTGTAGGTTTATATTACTAATATTTATATTAATAATATTTCATAAATTAAAATTTATAAATTATTATTATAGTATTGACAAAAGCAGCAAGTACGTCTGACAAAATCCCTTTAAAAAAGCGCAAACAGAATAGCAGTATTGCTTTACCATTTGTCCTTCGATGGACAGTAAACCAAGATGGGAAAGCAAAAGACGAGACGGACTAAACTCCTTACATGGTCTGAAAAACACAAAGAGAAGTACAAAATTAAGTCAAGTGAATCGAAATAACGACCAGGTTGAAAGTACGAAAAATACGCCCGCTAATATTCTAAACTCCCTAGAAAACCCCGTCGAGCAACGCTTCTTTAGCCTACCAAAGAGAAGGACAATGCGTGACGATGGAGATAACGGCTTCAAATACCGTAAAATAATCATCTATTCAGTCCTTCGAGCGAGAGGCTTATTTATTTAAATCACTCGTGGAGTGGGGGGGGATAATAAGAGAGATCATCAGCTGATGTAAGAGGGGGGGCTTATTTGATTTAGCTTAACATTGCGCTGACTCTATCGTTAATTGATTTGGTTGTTAAAAATGAGGGCGGAGGGGAAGGCCTTAATAACTTTCTTCTCTTGAAAAAAAAGGGGGGCTGTGCTTATTAAAGAGGGGGGTAATTGAGAGGGGACCTTTATAGAGGATTTACGGTAAGAGTACTTAACATATAACATGTGCTGTCATTCATCACCCTGCTACTTACTGGGGTGGTCTTATTCCTGCATCGTCATCAGCAAATTTCACTTTTGATTTTCCTCCTTTTAATTTTGCCTGCGCCACTGTTTCATGCTCCAACTATTAAGCAAAAGACAAATCATGAAAGATATTATTTATTGTAGTATGTATAGGATAGGGTTTGTTTGTCACTTTCCTCACAACAATAATTTCGTTATTGACCGCAACGCGGCATGGCGTGATGCTCTTCTTCATCAGGCGAATGATGAAGACCAGCAGTATACGATCGAAAAGTGGGGATAAACAACAAAGTGACAATAGTGAGAAAAACCAGCCCTATCATAAGCAAACGCAGTACACAGGTATAGAAATACTGAGAGACTCAAGATTTCATCTAAATTTATAGATTTCGGACTTTTCTGATATGACTGGTAAACTAAAGACAACGTCGTCCCCAGGGCTATTCCCTCCCATTTAGCCCTAGGGACGAGGTTGAGGTAAAGAATGAGTAAAGCCCGGTCCTCACAAGCGACACAAGCATAAGCATAGCAGGGTCCACACTACTGAGCCAGATAATCATGAGCATAAGGAGCTTCTACGCTAGTCAGGACGGGGAAGGGGGCACATAAGCATATGGATGAACACAAGAATATCGAACCTTTTCGTTCTTCTTATGCATATACTGACGTATGTCAAGGTCGTTCTCACTCTAGCGCGTGGGTCAAGGCCGTCCTTGCCCTAGCGCATAAGCTTCTAATGCTCATGCATAGGCTTGCGATATGATTACTCTTATACTTATGCTTGTGCTTGCGTCTCTAGTGACGACCGGACATAAAAGACACGGAAGGTGGAAGTAATCATAGACCTGTTTCTGCATCAGTGCTCGCATGTGGTCCTGCACTTCACTGAGTTTAGAATCTAAAATGTCATCCAGTTCTGGTATACTTCGATCCCTAGAAAAAGGGAAAAAAAAGGTATGAAATAAGAACTAACACTGCACGGCAATCGGTTGGCAACGGATAGAAATGGAAATATGGGAAAGAGGTGTTTTAAAGCATCAGAAAATGACTACTCCGGCCACTAGTTACAGTCCCCGCTCCTTACACACACAAACAACACTCACTGTGTTTTAATCTAAATTTGCCGAACGGCCTGCGTTCAAGCCCTCCCTATATTTATTTTATGTCTTTCATGGGAAGCGAGAACAAATTCACTAACGCTTTCGTGAGAGGCACTGTATCCACCGCTTCAGGGAAGGCTCTGTGTTTTATGTTCGGGGGTGGTCGAGGTTGTGGCTTGTCTGGCGAAGGGCGCCCTGGGTCCTTAAGGTGCGCCTCAATTAGGTCCTAAGGAAAAAGACGCAGATTAATAGAAAGAACGTTAGTTGTTTGGCAAAATAGTACAATACTAAAGCATTTCTTAAGGAAAAGGTTCACCGTACGTATATTAGAGCAAAGACATTTTAGCACAAAAACAGAAAAGTCGTCAACTAGCTTCAGTACATAAAAATTCGCACATGAAAGTGTCAGGAGTCATTGCAGCAAGCAAAAATTCAATAATCAAAGATCGACTCGACCAGTCAAAAGGATTAAAAAACCTATCCAAAATGAGAAGTAGACAAGTAATAGAAAAATTCAGTTCTTCAGCTGTCATCATAAACAAGGCTGATTTCACTGGTCAAACGTGTAAATCGGCTGGAAATGTAACCATATAAGGATCAATTGAATGAATAACAAGAAGCGCTGTACATTTTTCTGTCGTGAAAACTGTCTCAACTGCATGGTCCATACATAACGGCCAGTGGGACCACGGATAACTGCTGACAAGGTCGGTAAAGGATCTAACAGAAAACAATACATAATGAAGTTATCAAGTTAGTGTAAAATAAGGCTTATAGAAAGGCCGAGTGACAACGTCAATCTCTTTTGTCTCTGCGCAGGGTTTAGAATTCACGAAAATCGCTTAAAATCAATGGGTTTGTTGAGTCTCTTCTTAAAAGAATGCGATGCTTGCCGTGGTTCATTTATTTTATGGCAAACGGTAAGGTTTCTAGCATTTTAAATAGACATAATTGGTTTGTGGTGCAGTTGTAATTCATTATCAGATCAAATTTGTCTTACATGTAACAGTAAACAGGCACAAAAAATTAGGCCATCAAGTTCTGGGGAATCTTCATTAAACAAGAAAATTCTTTATTATGAATATCATTTTCTCAAAAAGCTCTCTAAAGTTAAGCAGAACACTAGTTTCAAAGCCAGTGATATCTAAGGGGCTGGTCACACACTCGGCAAACTGGGCCCCAGGGCATTCAACCCAAAAGGAAAGCAAAGATTTAGTCTCCCTATATGACTGCATTTATGGTGGAAAAGGTTTAAAACAATCATTTATCCTGTAATGAATAACGCTGAGTGATGCAAGCTGAACAAAAGGAAAGCTTACCTTTGTGCTTTAGGGATTCTTCTAACAATCCTAACATGATACTGCTATCCTGGATTACAAAGTATTGGAATTTGCGGGGCGTCTGATGAAAAATAAAACACGTAACATGTGAAACACTTGCTAATAATGGTGCCAAGCGCGGGAGAAGACAGAACCGTTGACAGGCAGGCGACAAAGCAAGGAGAAAGGAACCGGACAAATGAAGTGGTGCTAAGAGCGCGAGAGGACAGACTGGAACGGCTGGAAAACAAGGAGTAAAGCGCGGGAAAAATGAAAGAACTGTTGTTTAACAGGCGGGAAAACATGTTGCCGGCGCCAAACGTCAAGCACTCAATACCAGTGTGCAAAGAAATAAAAGCGCGGGAAAAATGAACTGGTTTCAAGGACGACAAACATGTCGCTGGCACCAAACGTTAATAAGTACTGGAATTTGTGCAAGGCAGGAAACAAACAAAGATAGCAAGGACGCAAGAGAGCTCAAGACTCACATTAAATTTGGTGCGGACGCTGCGCTCGAAAGCAAGATGCAGGTTATAGATGGTTGCTGTATAATAAAGGTTTTGCTTTTTTGTTTTTCGTGACAGAATACTGTACGTTATCTCAACTATTTTAGGATTGCCTTGTCCTGACCTTTGTTGAGCCATCGGCTGGCTGCACGTGATCCAAAACCCAGTCTTCGTCCAGGAGAGATGATAACGAGGCTGGACCACAAGGTGAAGGGAAAACTCCCTGTTGAATTAAAAGAAGAGTCTGACCTGTTTCTCATTACAAACTGATTGGTCAAAGCACAATAGTATTTCTCCCACTAATAAATTTATCTAAAAGAGTTCACACTATCTCCTTATCGAGGAATGTGGGAGAGGCAGCGAGCTTCACTTCAGATCTGAAGGTCTGGGTTTGGGTCTTCACACTGCCTCCGTACGAGTGAATACTGGGATAACTGTGTAATGAACTGGCATTGGCCTACCCCAGGTTCAACACGCTTACAAAATGGGTAACCTGTGCTCATATGGAAATTTTAAACAGTCAACATCCTTTCGACTGTGAACACCATTAATACCTTGATGACATACCAAGTGTTCCATTATGACAGTCAAGAGGCCTTCAGCTGCTTCTCTCACTCTGAACGATACAGGTTTCAGTTCTTTATCACCTGCAATGAGGAGTACAACCATTACTGAAATATAAAGCTGGACGTTTTTCCCACACAGGACGCGTTCTAATTACTTATTCGAGATCCTATGATACCTACAAATGTTCCCCGCTAAAAGCATCTGAGCGGACAGAACTCCATTCTTTGACGTCAGAGGAAGTTATGATTTTATCAGTGCACTGTTTCCGGTATGTTTACCGCTCGGCGAGATTTACTTTCAATTCGTACAGTGTAGAGATTTCTCCTTTTGTTCTACAATTATAACAAATCACATGATGATTTTAAAACTACTTAATTTTGTTTCCCTTGAGCCTCAGTGTTTCGCAGGGCAGATACCAATGAAAAAATAGGAAAGGAAGATTGACCAGAAGAAGAACAGAAGTTTGACCAGCCTACGCAAAGCCTAACCTATGGCCTTTGCTTATATCAATACGGGAACATACACAAAATTGAGCTGACACTGCTAGAAGTAGAAGTGGAACCTTGGTATTTACCCACCTTTTAACCGAGGGATCAATTCTGTTCCTTGCTGATGATCCTTGAGATAGAAGCAAGAAAATGTTGGTAAGAACAGTCTTAATTTTCAGAAAATTAACAATTTGAAAGGGAAATTGAAGGCTATGAAAGAAAAACAATCGAGGACTTCAAATGGCCACTACAGAAACTTTGGTACTGAATTTTATAGGATTGCTGTATCAAAACTGATGAAAGCTGTGATCGACTTACGTTGGCATCATTTGTGACCCAACTGAGAAATCTGTGTCAGATGGAGGGAGTCCAGTACTGTCACCCCTGCGCCGTCTCGACTTTTTACCTCAAAAATTCAACGTGCAAGTGAAACCACACTGGTTGTTTGTGTTACTTACTCTTGGAATTTCTCTGGACTTGCTTCCTGATATTCCCAGCTCAACCACTTCCATGACAACTTGTAAGCAGCCCTGCAAAGTTCAAAGCCAAATCGTTTAAGATGCTGCTATTTCATGACCGTAAGCCTCTATAGCTATGTATGTGATTTATTTTCTAACGCATTAAATTGATATCACCAAGCGTTTTTACTTCTCTATACACTTTCTTATGGGTTAATTCAGAACTTCCAAAACAACGAAGTGCAGCGATTGAAAAGAAAGGTACTGAGTGGTACTTTGTGCTGTGCCCCTATTCACTATGCTGTACAAAATGGTTCTAACTTTTGATTCTGTGGCTAAAAGCTTTAAGGGCGATCAAAGAAATCTACTGAGCAGTTCTTTTCTGTGGTGCTGTTTATTGCGCTGTAAACGATGGTTCTAACTTTTGCTTCTGGGTATGGAATTTTCATAATGTGACCATTGAAATGAAAGCAAATGTACACTACTTTTCAGTGGTGCTGTTCATCATGTTTTACATGGTGATTCTACATGTAACCTTCTATCCGAACGTCAGGTTCCGAACCCCTTCAAAAGTACTTTGACATGGAACCATTTCTTTAGCACTACTTTACTAAATCAAATTGGAATTTCTCTTGTGTTTTCCGTTTGGAACACTAGCCTTGCGAGTAAAAGGATTATACAGACCTGACTATCCAATAGCCATGGGTGTGACGTTATCCATGTTTGCAGGCAGCTGAATGCAGCAACTATCATAGAGTGTAAGTCACGTGAGTGATGTGTGGCTTTCTTATTGGCTTGGTATGATACATAATCACACAACCAGTGGATTGTACTCTTGCATTCAGCTTGGTCTGAAAAAGCAAAAAACATCCAACATTATTTTTATCCATGTGCTTTTAAAAGTGTGCAGCTGGATGGTTTATACTATTATAGTAAAATACAACCTATATAGTCTGCGTAGCTGGTGAAATTGTTGTGCGTGGGTGGGTGGCAGAGCCGCCACACTAAGCGAGAACAGTGAGACCGCGAGGGAAAATCAATTTGACTTGCTATCAACCTTCACGTGGCTTCACTGCCAAAACACTACAGCACTCGCCTGCTAATCCCACCAGCTATGCAGGCTATAACTTATGCTTTTCTAAGTGCTTTCTTCAAGAGAAATCCCCATGCTCAATATCAGTCCATTGTACTTGCTGAAGTCGTACTATTTCACACTCAAACAAGAAACAATTGATATAATAACATTTCTATTTACTCTGAATTATTTTAATTAATTTTTGCTTCGTTTCAAAGTCATTATCAGACAATGTACATTACCATACCCAAAAAGAAACTCAAGGGGGAATAAAACTTAAAACAAGGATAAAATTCAACCACAACATACATCAAATCTTCCTTACCCAAATGATCCATGCTAAGTTGAGCAAGACTAGAAAGTAGCTCAAAGGCAGACAGTGTAATGTGCACGTCAGATTTCCATCGGCTGCTTCTGATCACAACAAGTTTATTACAAAGGAGATGTGTCAACTGCACAAAGAGACCCTGTATTGTGCTCAGGTCAGCTGAAAAAAAAAAGAGAAAAAAAATAATACAGTACAGTGTACAGAAATAGTTAAGAATTGCAGAGTTTAACAGAGATACATGAACATGAAGTACAGGTGTAAAAGACCAAATTGAAGGATGTCAAAAGTGGTGGAGGGAAAAGTACCACGTCTAATCAATTGTAATATGGAATTGGCTAGACCACAAGTTAGATTATGAAAAGGCTGCCAGAGAACAGGACACTGTGGTTTGGAAAAGAAGAGAAGAATCTAGGATAGTTTGAAGTGTTTTTGAAGATCAATATTCACTGAGAAAGAAAGAGGTCATTAACAAAATCATGATTAGCCTGCAATCAAGCTCACCAGGATGCTCTGGTGGCAGGGCTGGAAGAGGATGGAGATGGAATTTGAACCCCACCAAGAATTCCCCTGTAGCTCCCGTGAACTGGGTTGTCAGATTTCCACCAATCAGCACGAAGCGGAAAAGTAAACAAACATTGAAAAAAAAAGGTGCCAAGGGTAGTGATGTTTTTAGTAGTGTCATCTATGCCAATCAGCATTTTGTATCAATTTTTTTGATGCAGATATTCAAATTCCAGAGACATAGTTGCAAGCTCTCCTTCCTTTTCCTGCACTGCCACCAAAGTGCCCTAGAGAACTTGTTCGCAGGCTACACCATGCTTCATAGGTGATTAACTAATGAAGTCGACAAAATCGATTTTTAACAATACTCTGTCTGACTGACACAGCACCACAGTTTTCTTAAAAATAATTATTTACTGCTTCATTCAATAAGACAGTAACTGACTCAGCTGCTAAGCTTCCACATTTTGTAACATTTTTTCACATTTAAGTAGTATATGAATGCATACATGTACCATTTGACTGCACAGACTGCTGACTGAATCCAAGCTGGCCAACACTGTCCAAAGTACCAGTGCTGCCAGCCTCTGATATTGGGCTGCTACCAGTGCTGGCTCGGCGGCGAGTATCCTGAGGAGCCTGGAGATGATCAGACACACGGGCTGGAGTATCATCCTGCTTAGGGGAAGCAATCCCTTGGGACTCTGCAATCTCACTGTCTTGGACTAGTAAGGACACACCTGAAAAGAAATGGTCATGCAATGAATAGCAAAAGATATGTGAGTACCAAAAGGGTACCATAATACAGTCTGTGCTGCAGAGGGAACTTATTAGCACATTGGTGTAGAACCCTGATAATTTGAGAATCAATGAGTATTTGCCTGTTAGGAGGCTGAGGGGAAAGGATGGACAATATTAGATATAAAATGTTGGAATTGTTAGTGTATAAGCATGTAATTGTACACTTGTCAATGTCTCAGGATGCAACGAGCATTTTTTTTTTTCATAGGGCACACAAAAAAGTACAGCTAAGACCTTGTCACATCCAATTTAAAACTTTCTCAAACAACAACAAACCTCCCAGTAAGATCTGAACATTAAAAGAGTCCGCTTCACACTGCAGAGCTTCCAGCAAAAGTCTAGTGAGTCTGGGCTTTAGTGACATGAATGTCAGTGTCTTCTTGGGTTCTTGATTGTCTTGTTCAGCAGAGTTTTTCTTTCTCCACGTTGCTGTCATGTCTAGAAAAAAAAAATAGACTAAGTAAAAAATTAGCCTTAACTCAAGGTACTAATCAATCTCAGAGAAGGAATATCCTCAATTACAGCTGTAGGTACAAAGATTAATTATAAATTATAAATACTAAAATATTTCACACCTTTTATAGGAAGATCTTGAAAATGCAGTGGAAGGCACAACATGGATAACAGAAGATGTATTGCTGCTCTACGAAGCTCAGTGGTCGAGACATTACACCTGTGTGAACATGGTGAGAGAAAAGGTTATGCAAGACAAGAAATTGTGATTACAGTTATACTGTAGTAAACTTTTACAGTTTTTAAACTCAACCTCTGAGTCAATATAGTTATTTACAATGTACATTACACTACAATGATGCAGAACACTTAAATGAGCAAAAACATCCTTTGGAAAATTACTGGTAAAGCATGACATACAGGATTGACTGCAAATCACACCCTCATTTGTACAGTAGATGTACATGATTTTGGAAGATACTGTTTTGTTAACATCTTGTTATCATTTTGCAAACCAAAGAGTTCCAGAACAAAACCTTAGCTACATGCACTGAAATGTTAGATTGAATTTCTTTTGTCCCCACTGAATTTCTGATTTGTTTAAACAGTCATCACATTCATGAAATCTTCACAAAGCAGCATGTTTATTAATCCCCTGTTTTCTAAACAACTTCCTTATAACAAAATCTCATCTCAGTCTACATTGTAAGTAACAGAAATCCTATGTGAGAAACAAGTAAAAATTAATTGTAAACTTTTCTTGGGTATAGTTTGCAACTCTTACAATTGGTCGAAATCTTACACAAAAAGGCACCCTTTAAAAATAGAGTTTCATAAACCGCCTTTTTGTAGGTTTATACATTCTCTGTGTGAAAATAACACATTCTTATGTGAGGAAAGTGATCGCACCATCACAAAAGCAATCATTTCCTTTGTTACCAGGATCATTACTTAATTAATCTGGACTGTGTTTGCAGTAACATGGGGGTTATACCAAAAGACAAAAATAATGCATTCCTGACGGAACCACAAGTTGACAAATGCACGAAGAAAAATGATACACCAGTAACAAGGGAATTGTGTTTTATTTCTTCATTTCATTTAATCAGCTCTTATACTGCACCTCAGTTGAAATTCTTTCCTGGGTAGCACTGTCTCAAGAGCAGCGATAAGGTGTGGTAAAAGCACTTGTACCCCCTGAAGGTCAACTCGCAAGAGATCAGCTGAGTTAAGAAGTATACTGCATAGAACGTGACCTGTACATAACTGAAAGAGATTGAACAAAAACAAATTACAGTACATGTATATTTGAGTGGAAAATATTAATCTGACTAACAACAATCTGTAATTGGAAAGCTAACACCTTCCAAGTTGCTTTAAGACTTAATAATTAACATTCTAATGCTCACTGTAATACTATTATAATGCTTGTTCTAACTGCTTACCTCAATGTTCTTAACTTAGTGATAATGTACATTGTACATGTAGGGCTGTCACTAAGATTTGAATTTGCTGGGTACAATGTAAATTAATCAGAACATGCAAGCAAGATGGCAGCGTGGCAAGGCTCCTCGAGACACAAAGTTTTTCTCATTGACTCTAAAATAACAATTTTTGCTGATGACTCCAAATTATACGAGATCATTTCGAAGACTTCTGATAAGATCTCTCTTCAGCAAGACAACTCAGCTCTCCGACTGGGGTCACACCTTGGAAATAAACCTTGGCATACAAAAGTGCAAGACCCCAAACATCTCCAGCAAAAAAACACTGTCAAACAGAGAAGAGAATACTACATAGATGAGACCCTACTAACCACAGCTAGCAAAACCATTGACTTGGGCATTAAACCATTACAGACAACCTCCAGTGGTCTCAACTCATAAATCAGATCTTCCTGAGAGCAAACCATACTCTTAACAACCCATCTTGCCAACTGCTATTCGGGAAATGCGCTCGCACTCCTCCCCCAAACAGACGGCTGGACGCATGAGTTTGCTGTTGTCAATAAGCACAAATCAGATTGTTGCATGCTCAAATCAGGCAGGCAGCATAAATTTATTTGCCTCGAGCAGAACTCAAATGGCGGATGCAAAGATGTTGTTTGATCTGGCGTGCGATTGTGTTTTAGAGTGTTTTAAGCTTAAAAACCTCTCAAATGTTTACAAAGAAAAGCAATAGCTTAGAGAAGATTTGGCAAAATAATGGTAAGTATGTTTTTGAAATTCAACAAGCCATATCTGGATCATTACGGTAGCGAACCTCGATACTCAAACTCGGATAACTCAAATTCTGCGCTATACAATGTAAACTCGAACTAAATTTTCTTTGAATCTCTTGATCAAAATTTCACTGAAATTTACCCCGATACCTGGAATTCTTCACTGACTCGAACTGTTTTTTGTTTCCCTTCAGAGTTCGAGTTACTGGTTGTAATTATTTCCAGTTTGCGACAATGGTTGTTGACAGTTAACGTGAAGGAGACAACTGTGAAGTCCATTTCTGTTGTAATTTCACTCCAAACTTTGCTAATTATCACACAAGATTAATGTCAACACCTTAAATCAGTATGTGTTTTTGCTGATTTTTATGGTGAATACCAAAACGACCAAGAGGCAAAGTACAACAGGTGTTCCATATTTTATGTTTGGTGTTTGGTAACAAAGCATAAATTAAATTTTGAATTTTTGTCACAGACACAATAGGCCACTCAGGCATCCAGCCATCTCTTCTCGGGGAGGACCGAATCAAGGTTACCTTATTCACCAACTCTGCAGAGACATCAGTGACACTAACACCAGGAAACTTTTATACTGTTCAATTGTTCCACCCATATTAGAATATTATGCTAGTGAACTTTGGTCCCCTTAAACATGTACACACGAAGACCTCGGTGGCACCCACACCCAAACTTCCCTATAGTGCCCCCCTAGGGGGAAATCCCCAGCCCCTGGCCCTTAATGACAGCCCTGCATTAAACACTATGTACAAACATTCTAATGCTAATGTTCAAAACTCTTACTGCCAGCTTTACATTCTTCAAAGCAGAACCAAATTTAGGTTATGTCTACTGTAAGTAGCCAATCAGACAGAACTGTTGCAAGTAACTTGGAACTCATTAGCTTTACTACAGGCTACGGTAATACACACAACAACTCCATTCACATTAATAGCTCCTCTGTTGATACTCAAATTAAGGGATAGTACTGTTTGGAAGTTTCCTTACAGCTTGCACCTACACATTAGACAGTTTACAGCTATTCAATTTACTCAGAGAAAACAGGTCAAGAACCATTGACAAGTAAAATTAATTCATTTCAGCCACTCATCTTTTTATCACTGATAGAAGTTATTTTCATCATAAAAGTTTTTAGGCTAAATTAAAAAGGACTTCTGACTCTCCAAAGGAAGCTACCACTTGTTTTGCACCTCAAACGCCTACTACATTTTTTGTGTTATACCAAAACTCCACACTTCATGTCCAGGAAATCTTAAAAACAGAAAATCAATCAATCAAAAATTACCAGTAACAAAAATAAATATATAATGTAATACTGCTTACGTCTGAATACAGGAGTCCAATTGCCACCGCTAAATAAAATCTGGAGAGATAGACTGGTCTAATCTCTTGATCAGACCGATGACTACAAAAGATGCGGCACAGAGCACCATAAGCCTCAGCACATCCTGGCTCAAACTTACTGTCCATGAAGTAGCCCACAACGTCACGCCTAAAAACAACAAAGTCAGATAGGCATGGTTACATCACTGTACAATTTCATATTCAGGTCTAAAGAAGGGTCCCCCCAAAAAACTGAACAACAGCCAGATTTTTTTTCTCAAAATCATCTAGCGTAGCATAAGGGCCTCTCACAAGTGAAGTGCGCAACCCTACATTTTTGAGCCTCACTCCAGACTTTTTGTTTGACTGTTCACGCCTACTTGAATACCCAAAAACACGGACTGTTTTTCAGTCAATTGTATCCCTCTATAATACATGTACAACCAGTGATTTTGTTATCTTTGCATCCTGCATCCCTGATGCATAAAAAACCCAAAGACACAAAGTAATTCATGGTATGCTTCAATAGGATGCAAAGAACAATTGATCGATTAGAAGATTTCTTTGGTAGAATATCCTGTTAGTGTGATTTCTTTTTTCAGAAAACTGTAACAAAGAGTTTTGGGATCTATCTCCAGATTAACTGTCTGGATACAAAAAGGTGCAAGCATTAAATCTTTCAATTTAGGACTCCTTGTGTTTTTGAACTGAGACTCACTTGTTATGTACATGGACCCATGATTTTTCACAAGATGAGTCCCAGGACTCACCATAACTATTTGTAACAAAATCATTGTACAACTATAAGCTATTCAAACCCAATAGCCAAAACTGTATCTTCCCACATCCCACAATTCCAATGGTTTTTATTACCTATAATGCCCCATTCCTATGTTTTAGAGAACAAAAACACACACAGAAAACTGGAACATGGGCTTTTACATAGGATTCAAATAAAATCCAACATGTTTTGCAATTTGTGCTAAATTTACAATCAAATTAAGAAGTTGCCAAAACCTGCACCCGGCCCATTCCAATTATACAAGCCTAATCCCAGATCTTGAAAAACCCCAAATGGGAATTCACCTGATTGGCAAAAAGGGGAAGGGTCAATTCAATGGATACACCTTTTGCTTTCATTAACAGAAAATAGAAATTCATTCCTCAATAACCCACATTTGATATATTAAAATTCTAACATGACTCTGAGGCTTTAGGGACAAAATTAAGATTTTTTTCATGACTCCATTGGCTTGCATTTCAAAGAAGAGACTTGAGCACAAAGAAAACCAAACAAAATATAGAAATATGACCGGAAAGGCTCAGAGTCATGTTAGAATTTTATTATAGTGAACGTGGGCTATTATGGGTATGAGGCAAAGGGAACTGAGAACCAACCTACAATAAAGGTAAAAACCCTTAATTTTTTGACCTACAAAAATTAGTTTAGATTGGCTCAGATAAGAGCGTCAAATAATAAGGGTGATAAAGATTGAAAATCACATTACATGTCTGCATGGAAAACAATATTGGCTTTTGAAATACATGTAAAGTAATGAAGAATTCAGAGCCTTACCCCACTCGGCCTGTCCCTGTCATTTCAGGAACAGTATTTCCAACAAATCCTTCATAGATCTTTCCAAGGGCTTTGAAGTTTGCTGGCATGTCCATCTTGGCAAATATAGCATCAAAGAGCCATGCACCAAACAAATGAAGCACGCTGTCCCCTGATGGCCTTTCTGTGTCAGATGGTGTTGATCTAGGAAACAGCATTGAGGTTGAGGGTATGCTTGTTAGTTCTGTGTGATGTGGGTCTAGGTGGGGTATTCCAGTAGATGATGTTCCACTGCTATTTCTGGATGGGACTGTTTGCGATCTTACAATCCCTGTCAGATCATTTAAACCTAGAGCCAAACCAATACTCAGGGATTTCAGGTCACGCCTCTTGGTAGCTGGCGGGCTTGAACTTTTTGTTGGTGCCGGTATTGGTATGTGCTTCACTGGCTCATCCACTGTCGTTGTTATGCTCAGGAAGGCATTTATAAGGAGTCCTGCAATACCTTTCATTGCTTGCAAAAAATTCTGTGGAAGCATCTTCAAGCAAGGATGGGCCTCAGGTGAAATAACTTCTTCGCTTTCCAATGCGAATTCTTTGAATCTAGGTGTAGCACTGATGACCTCCTTCTTGCAGAGGTCAACAGGATTTCCTATGATGTGGAGAATTCGGAACCAACACTGTATGAGGCAATCGTTAGCTAATTTGGCTGGAAGTCGGACATCGCTTTTCTTGGTCGGTACCAGGGGCAAAGGGAAGCTAGGGCCATACATGAATTGTATCACTTTCTTGGTAAGAGAGAGAGATGTTCTGCTTCAGTAATCAATCATTGCACTGTGATGTCGCCATGACATGCAAAGTTCTTGTAATGTTTTCCACATTGAAGGTGCAGGGAAATGATAACAGCTGGCATAAAGCCATACTTCAAGCAGAACACTGATTAATTTTTCGCACAAGTGTTCTGCAAGTCCCCCAGATATGTTTGGCGGTGAAAGAAGCATGTCATTTATGATCATCAAAAACTTTAGTAATGCCTCCCATGTTAAATGCGACATCTTTGCTTCTGCAGCAGTAGCTTGAATCACTTGTAGCACTCTGATACATAACGAGGCTTGTAAAGCTAAATTTCCTTCTGTTCTTTTCACAAAAAGGTTATGAAAGTGTTGGAAAATTGCCTTAGCATATTTCTCCGGGGTCTTGAGCAGGGGTTCGGGAATTCCATTCTTAGGATTTGTCAAAACTGTGAGCCAGTCCAATTATATATGTTGACACAACCCTTAACTATTTCGCCATCACTCTCAGTCATTTGAAGAGTTAACCCATAACACAGAACTTCCATAATCCAATCCACTTCTTTCTCTGAGCGAAGTGACTCTTCTGTTCCCGAATTGACGAGTGTTTTGACAACTGTGTGAGCAACATCTTTTCCTACGGATGGTGGAAAATTCTGCAAAACGCTTCTGTTACTTTGGTCACGCTGCAAAGTATTACGAAGAGAAACCCACTCGGAGTACATGATATAACTGCGAAAATGAAGGAGACACAAACCAGTTAGCATGACAAGCAACTTTAGGGACCTTAAATGCCACAAGTGTAGCGAAGCACTCCAACGGAAATACAAAAAACAATTGTTTGGAGATTTTCCATCGTAAACCTACCGTTTACGGGTATATGCTTCCAACTACAAAAAGGAGAGCTGTTTAGACCACGAATATAATCTCCACTAACCCCCGTACAAACCCAATCTTATCGCCATTTTGTTTTTTAGAAGGGACATCCGCTGTTCAACATTACCCTAGTCACGTCACGGGGACCATCATGGGACCTGATAGGCTAGAAATTTCTCCTTTCATTTATATGACCTTCCTCAGTAATCCGTCTGGTAATCCGTCGAAATGTTTTGCTTTACCTTAAATAGGACAAAAGAAATTTTGCTTATTAAAGTCTACCCTTTAGACCGCAGTATCGGCCGATATTATTGCGTGACTGTAAGAATTTGTTTGCGTTACTTCTATTTCAGCCGATTCCAGCCAATGAAAATGCTTACAGGTATTATAAAAATGTCAGGTACATGACAGGGTCAAATTCAACAGTGCATGGAAGATTTGACGGGAAAATTTTCATGTTGTTGAGGAAGAAGAGGCTTTTTTTAGAGAGATAATGGCAAAATTTTTGCTTCTTCATTGTGCTGGACGTTTGCTCTCGCAATTGTCTCTGGAGAATTCTGTAGGAATTGTTTCTTGCTGTAATGTAAGTATTGAAAGCTAATCCGTTTTTAACGTGAAATACGGGCTGTACCAAAACTTTTGAACGCAAAAGCCTTAGCTTTACGTGCTTTTAGTACTTAACCGCGGTAGCACTCTTCGCGAGTTTTCTTCGAGGGTTAAGGGAGCTTAAGCAACGACGACAACGACGACAACTTCAAAAAACAATAAGTTTAATGATCAAAACAACAGCTCTGCACGTGCATCACGCTTTTTAGTACGTTTCTTTGACGTCCACTGCACGACTACGACGTGAAACCTCCTAATTTGGCCTTTTTTTGGGGACGTGGACAACATAGTACATTTCTTTGATGTCCACTGCACGACTACGACATGAAACCTCCTAATTTGACGTTTTATGGAGGACGTGGACAACATACGACGACGAATTCTCCTTCAAGGGCACCCAACGAGAATATAGTTCAAAACTACTTAAACATATCATTGTTGAACGTATTTTAGTATTTAAGCAATAGATATAGGCATATTTTTATCTCCTAAAAATTTTTCAGCTGTTTGGATTTCCTAGCTGAAAGTGAAGTGATCCGAAAATTATAGGGATCGAAACTTACCATTTCGAAAATTTCGGCCAGACAAAAGGTAATCGCGAAACTCTAGGTGACCTTTTTAGGGTAAAAATTCGTTAAAAATGGGCAATTATACCATTTTTGGATGTTCGAAAATCCTAGGAAAGGCAGGCAAGCAATAAATTTTACAATAAATGTTCCGAAAATCCTAGATCTCAAATCGTGTTCCGACCAGATATCTTCCAAAAATTGTCGTTGGGTGCTCCACTTTCCTTCCTCTCTTTGAGCTCGAATAAAATCCTTAAGGATTCAACTCAAGGAAAAGTTGCCTGCATTTGACATATTGAGCGGATCCAAATAGACGCGATTAAGTTTGAAAGAACGGAAAATCATTTTTTAGCGACGTTTTCTCTGCCGTCGTCGTCACGTTGCTTAAGGTCCCTAAAAAGATGGGTGAACTTCGCTGAAGCATCCAAATTTATGATTGGCCGGTTTCGATCCTATATCATATGGTAAGCCTTAAAACGACTATCTTTACAAAAGTGCATGCACTTAGTTGTAGACCTCTGCGTTTTCACCAGCCAGGTGATGTAGTAATTATGCACAAACAATGGAGTCTTTTATAAAGGTTCTTAAATCTACACTAAGCTACAATTTCTGAAAACAAATTGACCTTGATGATATTGTAGACACCATGAAGAAGTTTCAGGAATTACCTCAGCAGAGTATGATAATTGAAATTATCCCGATCTGCAAGCTTCCACTGGTAAATCCTGCAACCATCACAGCAGGAAAATTAAAGGTCCTTTTCTGCAGCTACAATAGGTTTAAAAACATGGCTCCGTTCAACAATGACTAAAGAAAGGTCCTATAAACAGCCACAAGGAGAGAATTGAAAAACTTAAGAAGTAAATGACACATGCAAAAATTATGGTGCTGCTGTGCATGGTCACACTTTTTTTGTTACTAATTCCTTTCTTGTTTTTAAAACTATTAAAACATGATTGATGAGTCATAATTGTATTTGAAAATATTGAGTCGGCACCAGGTAAACCATTTTTAAAGTCCACAACCCCACAACCCCCCCTCCTCCACCCCCCACCTCCAGCTATACTTCAAAAGAGGTGGATTGCCCCCCCTCACTTTGAGTACTGCTCCGCAGGCCCTGTTATAACCACTGACGTAAACTTTAATATGTCTAAGAGTACATGTTTTTAACATGTTTGCGATTGTTTCTTTTTCTGCACCAGGAGTTAGTCTATATTTATTCTAGAGAAAGAAAGTCATTGCTCATCACTTAAAAAAAGAAAAAGATTGATCGTGATTAGGTCACCATTCTTTAAAAAAAATGAAGTTTTACCTCTCTGGAGAACGGCCCCTGTTGGTGGGTGTGTCAGAGATGAGAGGATGAGGGGACGATAGTATATTGACTCCTCTTCATATTATATATTAATATAAAGTGAGCTTTGTTTATTATATTTTATAAAATAACTTAGATAGTACGCGCGTTCTGATTGGTTAAAAACCTATGGTTTATTGTGCCGGTAAACTCATAGAAAACTGAAACATTTTTCTACCCGGCCCGAAAAAATGGCTGACGACGAGCTACCAAATTTTGATATTATTTCGTCGCTGGGCTTGCAAGAGCCAGAAAGCGAAGCAAAGAACAGCGGTAAAAAGAATGAGGTAGCCAATAACAAGAGAAGATTTGCTCAGATGGACGAGGGAGAACTCAACGACGTTGTAAATGATTCTCAGGCGAAGCGAACTAAAAAGGCAACTCAGTGGGCTGTAACAGTTTTCACAGGTTGGTTACAAAAATCTCGCTCTATTTTCATTTTCTATTACAGAAAAAAATACAATAACAACAAGCAGCAACAATTCAAACCGAAATTGTGGTGTTGAGAGCAAATGTTTAGCATCGTTAGTGTCAAACCAAATCGTAAACAAATTATTGATTTTTTGATTCAGAACTAAACTACTTCAAAAGAGAGATTACGAAATAAAATGTCTTGCAAACGTGTTTATGTTTCGCTTATTTCAGAACAACAGCTTTCTTAACGCTAAGAGGTCAGTTTGTTATTTCTGCAGAGTGGAGTAAGCAGAAAGAAATTGGTATTAATTTGGCTGAAATGACAATTACCGAGTTGGACGAAAGTCTTCGCCAATTTTACGCCGAGGCCCGTAACAAGGAGGGAGAAAATTACAGCAGAGCAACGTTACTCTCTCTTAGAAATGGCATTGAAAGATTTCTTAATTCACCTCCCAACAACCGTGGTATTTCCCTCACTAAAGACCCCCAGTTTGTTCTCTCCAACCAGATGTTGGACGCAAAAATAAAACAGCTCAAGAAAGAAGGCCTTCAAAACACAAGCCACAAGCCGGCTATCGAGCTGGAAGATCTTGAAAAGCTCAAAAACAGTGAAATTTTTTCACTTACCCAGCCCTGGTCCCTTTTGAGAAATGTTTGGTTCCACATTTCACTGTTTTGGTGTCGCCGTGGCTTTGAAGGTCAGCGAAGCTTGAAAAGAAGAAGTTTTACATTTGATGTTGATGCTAAAGGCGACCATTTTGTGTCGATGACGCATGACGAAAGCACGAAAAACCACCCAGGCGGAGTTTCAGACGTAGAAAGCTTTGAAAAAAATGCAAGAATGTACAAAACCAGCAGCAAAACAGATGGCTACACTGGTCTCGAAGTTTTTCTCTCAAAATTGCATCCTGAATGCGAAGCGTTGTTCCAATATCCCAAACGAAATTGGCGGCAAACTGACAAGATATGGTACGAAAATCGGCCGCTAGGAGTAAACAAGCTGTCAACAATGATGAAGGAGATCAGCTCCGCGGCCAACCTTTCCCGTGTTTACACCAATCATTCAGTAAGAGCGACTGCCATAACCTTGTGGGCAAATGCTGGCCTCACAAATCGTGAGATCATGGCAATATCTGGTCATCGCAACGAGTCGAGCCTACAAAGCTACCACAACATGCCGTCGGCGCATCAACTGCGTAAATGCAGCGACGTTCTCAGTTTAGCTCTCGGTGAAGACCAGTCACATAAGCAGACGCCAAATCAGCTCGTGGTAAGGCCACCACTGCAACAGCTGCAAGTTCCTTCCATCAACACTTCAATATCCACAAATCAGCAGAGCACTTCGGAGTTCAAGCAGCTGTTCAATTTATGCACGATCGGGAATGTTAATGTTTACAATTACAAGCCATAAAATTTGACTTCCTGTAAAACAGCTTTCATATAAAGTTTCCATTGAGTTCAAAACGTGTTCTGGTCAGAGAAGTTCTGCTGTTTCTCGTTCGATGGACTGTGAAGTTTTGTGAAAGATTAGCGCTTGGCGCTTGATTACTTTTTCGGTGCTATTGTATCGTTAGCTATGATTGGCTTATGATGATTTTAGAGAGAAGACAAGATTTGATCACGCTATTAAAAGATTTTTTTGCCTAAACGACTCCGTTTTACTAAAAGTTATTTTATAAAAGCAATAGACCACACTTTCTATGGGTTTACCGGCGTGATAACCCACTTGGGATGTTGGGAGAACACTCGAAAAGCTTGTAAATCACTCGCCTTCGGCTCGTGATTTACAAGCTTTTCTCGTGTTCTCCCAACATCCCGCGTGGGTTATCACGCCGGTAAACCCATAGAAAGTGTGGTCTATTGCTTAAATATTATTTTTTCTGATAAGTGAAGTGATAACAAAATAATGTAGAGTTACATTTGTAAAGATTACGCCACCAGGTATACTTCCCCTAGTCTTTTAAACAATAGTGACTAGTCGGGTCCCTTTGCATCCCCTAATTTCAAATTTACTAATGAGAGATGGATGTATGATGGATACAAGGATTTATAGAGGCCAATTTATATTGTTTACCAATGTTTGAGGCAGGCAATGATGCAATCCTCTTGTGCGAGATTTAATCTAACACAGCGAAAATTATATATATTTAGCCATTTTTAAAAGACACTGGTTCGATCAGGTGGTTCAGCCAGGTTTTGAACCTGGGAGTAGTGGTGCTCGTATATCTGAACTAAACCTGACTCAATTATGTTTAACTCTTATATTTCTTTTCTTTTTTTCACAGTCAGGCATTTACAAACATGCATCACCTCACCAGGCTTTGCCTTATTTTTAGTGGTATCATATTGTGTGTAGAAGGTGCCTCTAATTCCCATACCTGCAATTGCAACTGTGGTGACAGGTACAGCTATGGCCATGATGGCCATCACAGTGACAGCTGCCAACCCAAAAGAGCTGGTCAATTGAAGTTCACCGATGGTAGATTGTTTGTCTGCACTGGAAATGAATGGAAAGCCCTGCAGTACGCGAATGAATCTTCCACTACTCCCAACGTTCGTTATGGATCCAAAGCTAAGCCTGGTTTCTCATGCAAAGATATCAAGTCCAAAAATAATGGAAAGCAAAATGGCATCTTTTGGATCAGATTGAATGGTACTGATACAGATTAACCTGTTCATGAGGGGTGTCTTGAAAGGCTTAAGGAACATGATTAAGACCCCTTAGACCCAAAATACTCAAAAACATTAAAATAATTATTAAATCTTTTCTTGATTTTTATTTGTAAAACCTCAAATTTCAAGCAGTTATGTCCCCTTCCTATATAGCTTCCCTAGAGGGAGTTTTCACTTTGAGTTAGATTGTTTTGGCCACCAGATTGATCACCAGGTGGATGTTTCCAGTGAGTTTATTTCGTGTGTTTTTTCGCAGTTGGGTTAATTCCTGTTCAGCACCTATATTTAATCCTCAAGTGACTGTTCCAATATTGAAAAGATAGGATTGTCGTTGAATTACTGTAGGTGCATTATAAGTCAGGGGAGCTCACAGAGGTTCTAGCTTGCTCTCACCAGTTTTATATTGATCTTTAAGGGGTCGTTTTTGTGAAGACATCCTTCCATTTCTGTATTTTGTAGCATATTTAAAACAAAAAACAACCTCCATGTTGACCTGACTGTTTGACCACATCCCATAAAACCCACCTTAATTCTATCCCTTATGCATCCCTATCCAAAACACAGAAAATTTCTTAATCAAGATCTTTCTGTATGGTTAAAGTTACTATTACCTGCACTTTTTGCAGTCATTTACATTTGCCGCTGTTTGTTCCTCATGTAAGCAATCTCTTGCAGTTGACACAATATTATACCTACCAACTCTGATCTCATGCCTGCGGGTTGAAAACTTCAATCTCACGTCGGCTCACGCTTGCGGGCCAATTTCTCACGCCTGATTGAAAAATGTGAGTTGTTGTCGTCTTGCTTGACACAATTTCCAAAAATATGTTAACTCAGACCCATGTAAGGAACGAAAACCATGTGTAAAATGAATAAATGACAATACCTTCCTCGCAATCTCGAGTTTTCCCGATAACTTCACCTTCGGCAGACTTCGAACGTCTTCGTAAGCCTTCGGACGTCTTTGGAAGACTTCGGACTTCTTCGGAAGACTTCAGAGTTCTTCGGGAATCTTTGGAAATGATCGTGTCATCTTCAAAAATCCCAGCACTCCCAGGATAAAAATCTCACGCTTATATCTCAGAAAAAGTTGGCAGGTATACAATATGGTCTGAACTGTAATGTTCAATGCATTTTAACATATACTATAAATGATCATGATAGATGTGGCACTGCAGAATAATCAAAATGTTTGCAGTACAATTTTGAAATATGCTGTCAGTATTAGGTACACGTACATGCAGAAGTCACTCACCTGAGAGGTTCCCTAAAATGGCCCCTGAGTGTGGGCTCCCGATCCTGCGGTATTACTCATATTACTCATATCATTATTACTTTTATTATGACATATTATTCATCTTTGCATTTTGAGTGGTGGCCCATGGATCAAGGTTCTACTGTAAATACTGCAAACGATAACAAAAATTGTTGCTGTTACAAGCAGCCCCCACCACAGGAAAGTCCACTCCAGTGGTGAATCGAGGCAAGTGGCATGGGTTGCCTAACTCGTCCAGATGCTGAGATTACAGGCAGGCCCACTCATGCTCTCATACCCAGTCACATACCCAGTAACTATGGTTACATGTTTTTGGGGTGAGAGAAGATTGGTGTTAGGTTGAGGTATGCAAGCTGACTCATGGAGAGGGACAAAGAAAAAATAGCATCACTATTTTTGCTTCATCCCTTCCCATGAGTCCCCACACACCTCAACCTAACATCAATCTTCTGTCACCCCCAAAAACATATACCGGTAAATCGTGACCGGGTACAAGTCTGCAGAGGCCCTGTCGAGGTGGTGGCCTGCCCACCCATCCTGTTGTACTCCCCTGAAACTTAAGGTGAAAACAGTCATGTACATGAAACTCATCTGTACAAGAGCTAGATTGTTACATTGACTCAGTCAAACTATGTGAAAAATCATAATTGCTTTAACATTGCTGGAACCTCTTTTTATTTGCAGATAAGGAAACATCTTTTCCAGTTTACTGTGATATGGCTGCTGGAGGTTAGTAATTTGTTTATGATCATTGTTTTTTTTAAAACATACAAGTTTTAATTCTTTACCCATGAATTACCATTGAGAATCTGATCTGAAATCTGAGGGTGTATAATAGGTAGGAAAGGTCAGTATATTATGGTGGACCTGGCCAACATGAACTATACCCCGGCCCCCAGTGGTGTGCAAGAAAAACATCTTCCACTTATTTTGTTACACTCAGCCAGTGGAAAAGTTACCCTCATCTCCTGTGATCTTATTCTTCACACACCTTCAATTTTTTTTCAACTCTTTTTGTTACGGCTTTGCCACAGGTTTAAATGCCAGCACTTGCTTTCAGTCACCACAATAATTGTGGCTGGGTAAATTATTGCATGTGTACTATATGATTCTATTTTTATTGATTCTTGGAATGCAAAAGTGTGCATCTTGTCAACTACTTTTAGGCTGGACCATGGTATTTAAGGCTGTGTCTGGAGTGAAAGAAAATGTGTATAGTACATACACCTCTGGTCAGACATACCATGAGAAAGTGCTTGCAGCTCTTGACGTCACTAAGAGTTACTTAAATGACTACAAGAACAGGATTGTTTTGAAGTGGAAAGATTTTGGAGCATCAGAGGTAAAATTTGTTTAGTGCTACTAATAAAATACATGTATGTGATTAAAATTACAAATGCAAAGGATGAAAATTAAGTTGTAACTCAGAGTTTCACACACTTAGGCAATGGTCTTAAAGTGCATCCCTTGTAGAATCAGACACTATGTAGAATCTATGCAAATGCTATGTCACAAAGCTATGTAAAACCTATGTTAATGAGTGATACATTGCTTTAACCAGATCCTATGTTGTTTCTATGCCAGGACTATGTTTTTTGTATCGAAAATGCTATGTTTTCGCTAGTCAAACGGAACCTACTTAAAAGCTATGCAGTTTTTAAAGGAAGGAATAAAGGCAGAAATGACATAGTTTCCACATAGCCTATACATACAATTTACTTAGCTTTCAGAAAGAGATTTTAGACTTCATAGTCAACCT
>CALNXI010001144.1:86974-104172 GCA_942486025.1 Porites evermanni | reverse complement strand
AAACCGCGCAAAAAAATTGAGGGAAATATTTTGTGTTTTATTGTCTCCCGGGAAAAAAAAGAAGTTTCCCCCCCCCTTGTCCCCATAATTTGGAAAGGACCCCCCCCCCCCCCCCCCCCCCTTCCCCCGAAAAAAAATAATACTCTATCTCTATTAGTGATGTACGGTGCAGCTTCTTCTTACTTTTCTCGCTCTGTGGTTATTACTGTGTCATCTTAAGATCCACAATCTATCCTTATTTTTACTTTCAGATATTGTTTAGGAGGCAGATTTCTTAGCAGTCTACTTGCGCTGAGGCAACAATGAAGTGCGCCTGCCAAGAAATCTCGAGAGCGTAGCATTTAAGGCGGGGACTTGTAGTTGTGAGTTTAGCTTTCTAATGTGTATTCTTAGTGCCTCAATAAAAAAGGAAGTGAATGAAGAGAAATAATGGAGGAAAAAGGCTCATAACGTAGTCTACATACAATGGCAGACCTCACGAGATCTAGGGAAGGACCCCGGGCTCTCAACTTATTTTCAGCTTTTCTTTTAGGCCAAATTGGGACCCACAGGGAGAAAAAAAAAATCCCAAGGCCGGGACCCCACTAGCTCTGTTGTCGTCTGTTATGTGATTTCTCTAGCCTATGTCCTGACCGATGTCTTACCAGGCCTTCTGGATCAATGCATTTCGGTGACGTAGACAACGCGAACGGTGGACTACGTGACCCGAAACACATGGGCCGCGCAGAGTCGCCTTGCCCCAGTGAAGGTAAGGCTTCCTCCTTTATTTCAGGACGAGCCAGGGAAAAAGCTCATGGCAAGCACAGTTGGATCTGTGTTGAAACTAGTTTATTGGCCAGAGCGGAAAATACCATAATATTCTTTAAATTTCCGCAGTATAAAGAATATTATGGTACTTCCCGCCTTGGCCAATTATCCTGCGATGTTGGTTTAACTATATCCAGCACGTTTTTGTGTCTTTTGCGAACAGGAGTTTGCATCGTGGTTTAAACCCACATCCTGTCACAAATAAAACGCGACTTGTTGTAATCGGATTTACTCGCTCAACAGATTTATAAGGTCTCCATAACATACACAGTAACAGAAGATAAGGACCTTGGCTAAACTCTTCTGCAAAACCGTCAAAAGTGCATTAGGTTTCCTCTCCATCAGTGACTTGGGAGGTGGGAAAGTAAACATTGAGTGCTTCTATCAAGGACAAATATGTACCTTTTGACAGTAAACGTTTCGTTGTAGTTACGCATAATAATCGCCGCGATGAATCCTGCCAAGACTTATTCCTCGTCTGTTTTATATTTGTTTGGTTTGGTTTCATTTTGTTTTGTTAATCTTTGACATTTCTCACACTTGAGACGTTAGGCCAGGATCGGGAGTTATGAAGTTGGTTTTTTTTCTTCCACCGATATAAGTGACGTCACAATGCTATGACATCTGAGATGTGGGATGCACATTCGCCCATACCAGCGTTGGTACCCAGGCTTAAGATCATCACTCTCTCAAGTTTGAGCCAATGAAACCAGCTTTAACCATGCTATATAGCTAATGTAAAATGTCAGTACACAAACAGTTATTGAAGCAACACCGTTAAAGGTAAACCAAAGAAAAGACTGACGTTGTGAAATTCCCCTCACAAGTTCCCAGAGAGGTTAGTTAAACCTTTTTCGTTTGAGAGTTTGGAAACAGCTTTATATTGCCGTAAGTATTGTCAGCGCGTTACAAAAGACCTTGTGAAATTTTCCCGTTATATTTTGTACGCTATAAAGACCACTTCGACTATTAATCTGTTAAAACTGAGCAACAAGCAAACTAAGCAGTATCTGAGCACATAAAGCTGCACTTTACAGGCGCTTTGTACAAGCCGTTAATGATATCAGCGAGTTGGTTGATTGTCTCGAGAGTCTGATTTTTAACGCGAAAGCAGGGTTTGTAAAGCAGATCTATGCATTATAGTCCCAGAAAACTAAAATTGACGAACGTAAATATGATCTCTCAGCTTGGGAGGACGTGCACTTTAAAATTAACTGCTCTAGCTAGCTCTTTTTCGGAAAATTAAGATGGACTCTAGGTAAGCTAAATACTAGAATTAGTTTGTTCCTTAGCAAGATGCTTTGTGCAGTCACTGGTAGTATTAAGTGCGCTAACAATGGAGAACTTTAAACAAAAGGCGTTTTCATCTTGAGCGAAGCACGTCAAACGGAAGTGAGGCCTTTCTCCCTTTGAAATGCCCTGACGTTACCCAATTTGTAAGTGTATTAGCTTTACTCTTATAAAGACCGTACATCCAAAAAATTTGGGGCAAAACCACTGTCTAAGAATGCAACTTCCGGTCGACGTGCGTCGCTCGAAACTCAGCTAATGAAGTTGCTTAAGCTCGAAAAGTAAGCTAGATAAGATGGGGAAAACTGCTTTCATCGGAGTGGTATATTACAAGAAATTATGCATGATACATAGCACTAAACACATGGGGACCATTGGAGACCTAATACACACAAGTGCTTAATATGAAAAGTAAGCGAAGATGGGGAAAACTGCCTTCATCGGAGTGATATATGACACGAAACAATGCATGGCACATAGCACGAAACAACATGGAGACTATTGGAGACCCAATCAACACAACTTCATTCCGGACCTGGGGTCTTTCATGTCCGAAGGAAGAGTACGATAGAACTCTGGGGACGAGGTTGCAATCCGCAATACGCCCGGAAACTTATCTGACGTTGTGACGTTGAAAGACAAAGATTGACGGACACTTATCTACACAATACGATTCCTCGTTCACCAAGTGAAAACCAGCAATTGTTACATCTGAGAACAAATCTAGAAAACTAGATTATGCATAATAAGATTAACTAACAGCTGTCATCATCGTGGCTTACGGCACGAAACAAGAGAGAGCGTGACCTCTGACTAGGCGTGCAGGCGTTTTATTTAATAGGGGAAGAGGACCGGCACCGCCTGATCGAGGTTTATCTTACCCTCGATCTTGTGACGTCATCAGTTTTACACAACAACTTTGACACCTAACTTGTGCAGGGGGAAGAGCACGATTCGGTTGCAAAGGCCGGAGAAAAACGTAAAAAAAAACATGTTAACNAAAAAAAAAAAAAAAAAGGAAAAGAGAAAGCGAAATGCAAAATTAAAGTCGAAGACGCAGTTTCAATTCTACCTTTTGCGCATGTTACAAGATGACACGCTAGTGCGAAAATTTTTTCTCTTTAATTTGTCACATTCTTGAGCCGAAAACTCAGCAGTAATAAAAACAAGTTTTACTCACATTTTCTGAACCTAAATATCTAAAACGTTCGCTACAAAAAACTTCTTGACAAACCCAAAAGTAATAGGGAATTTTATTCGGTAGGTTCTCATATTGTTTGGTCTCCTTGTCTCGCTCGCAGGAGTTTTGTATGCGTCAGAGATCTTGCGTGGCTTGCTTAGCACGCGTGTCGCGCACGCCGTTATTGGAAAAAATAAACAATAGTTGTAAGCCACCTTAAGATGTATCTTAGCCTGCCTCGACAGAACGCGCGAGCGAGCGGCGATGCCCTTCGCACTCGCGTCTCCTTTCGCGTGCGGCTCTCACATGACTCTCTCACGACTTACTAGCCGGCTGGATGAATCTCTAATCAGTCTGGAAGTCTACAAAAGGGTGTGTCATTTTAACCCGTAATAATGTCTGTTCTTTTTTATTCTTTTTACAGACTTTCAGTTAACATGCATAATCTAACCATGCTAGTCCTCATTGTTAGTGGAATCGTGTTATGCATGGTAGACCCTTCATATTCCAATACTTGCAACTGTCATTGTGGCCATACCTACTATGGCGCCTCTACAGATGACAGTTCCAAAGCTCCTTATGGATCAAAAGCTAATCCGGGTTTTTCATGTAAAGATATCAACACCAATAATGGAAAACAAAATGGCATTTATTGGATCAGGCTAACGGGTATGATACAATAAGTAAATATTTACTATTCACTCTGGCCATTTTCTGTACGCGTATGCTATTAAAGTAACAGTCAACGTAACTGATATTATGATTATAGTTTCATGATTTTCTTTATTCAAAAAAATGATAAAAATTTGCGTTTGACAACTCCCCAGTAAAGTAATTCTTAAGTGATAATCAAATGCAAAATGCTTTAATCCTTATCAAATTCTCTCAAATAATAGCGGAGCTCTCGCGCCGAAGCGCGCCAGCGGAGCATCATGGGTAAGAAAATGAAGTAAATCTACCCATCCGAGAAAATTGCCCGAGCAACCGTCCGTCCGCACCACAGACATACCAATGCAAAATAACTCAATCAACAGGTGTGGCAACCCAAATGCAACTCGAGGTTATTTTGGTGGGAAATCGCATAGCCACCGCCATCTTGTAAAGCAGAGATAACTAAAGAGCCTGAATAAAGACTAAAACGGAAAGCGGAAATTGTTTCTGTATCCGTTTTGTCTAAAGTATTTAGCTTAGATTAATTGTCATGTCCACAAATTTGGAATGTAGAGCAGGAGAAAGACAGAAAGCTCAAAGAAAAAGGGCGTCAGAGATCTAGAGCGAGAGATAAAAAACAAAGGAGACATTTTTCTGCTGGAAGAATAACATGAAAATTTTGTAGCGGCGGACAAAATGAATGCAAGCGGCCACCAATGTAAGGTGATAATGAGCGGCAGTGAAAAAAAAGTGATCGAGAACACGTATTCACGTTGTAGTCGTGCAAAACAACGGCAAAGAAATGTACAAAAAAGTGTGCTGCACAATCAAAGTTGCTTTTTTGCTAATTATACCTATTGTTGTTTTTCACCGTTCTCCGGCGTTGCCTTCGCCGCTTAGCATTACACGATTTTATATTTTGTTTGAACAAACTATAAATATCATCGAAAGCTTCGCTTTTAACCCTGGCTGAATCTATATATTACTTTTAGGAATTGAATGGAGATTTATGTGAGGAAGGTTTCTATAACATTGCTTTGCACCCTACATGAAAGAGTTGCCAGTCTATTGCGGGGCTAGCCCAGGTAGTATTTCCCAGGTCCCGTTGTTGAAACGTTGGATAGCGCCATCCATCATGTCAACCGGCTAAATCCCTATCCAGAGGATAGGTATTAAGGAAACTAATTGTGTTACCACTAGATAGAGATTAATCCAATGGATAGCGTTATTCACCTTTAGAACAACCCCAGGGCGGGCCCAGGGTTAAAATTTGAGACATACTGGAAAACACTTCTTGTCTTAAAAGACACGGGCGTAAACCCGGACTGCTACACCTGTAAATATTTGAAGTTCGAGGTGTTTAAAACTGCTCATCCACCGCACCAGAACTAACCATTGCATAAAACATCTCTTATACTTACAGATGATGAGAAGCCTTTCCCAGTATACTGTGATATGGCCGCTGGAGGTAAGTAATTCAGTTACATCTTAATTGATTCGTTCAGCGAGAAAATTGCATTTCCGCGCCCGTGAAATACCTAAAAGAACGCCGTCTCTAACATGTAAAACATAATGTTAGTCTTAATGAAAATATAATTGGAATTTGCAAATATCTATAGACTGGGACGTGAAAACTAAAGTATCCAAAATAGATATCACTCTGCTTCCGGCGACTCGGAAATGGGTGTTTTGCATACATAGTTGCGTAAAGTTGGTAAATTCGAAGTAAAGTCTCGACCTTGTGGTGTGCCCGAATATTTTAAATCCGGAAGAGTCTAAAGTGAATACTCTGTATCCGAATGAAAGCTATAAACTGTTAAAAATTCATACTTGGCTGTGAGGGCTAGGGGAATAAAAGAAAAGAAATCATCTTATTAGAGGCCCTGCCAGGGTAAATTCCGACAAGCGACATGACCCAAAAAGTAGCGACAGAGCCTAAAATGAAATGGCGACAAGCGACAACCTCCCGCTGCCAAATTGCGACAGTGACGGCAAAGCCGAGAATATGCGACAAAGAACGGTGGTTTGGCTAATTTATCACCAGTCTGAATGCCTAGAAGAAGTAATTTTCGTCAATTTTCCTTACGCTTCAGAGGTTGTCTCTCGTCAGGGAGTTTCAGTAGACCCTCCTGAGCGCGTCGCGTTGGCCCGTCGCGTAGTCTTCATTTACGCAACCCCGCACAACTCCTGGGAGACCTTGGGACTAGGTTGTCTGTCAAATAACTTAATTTACGCTCGCTTTACATCTCTTGTAATCACTACTTTCATATAGGCCATGACGCACCTTGTTTTCCCCCTCAGAATTTTGCATAACCAATGTTTCCCAATTCTCCAGGGTATTACAGTCGTCCCAAGAGAAATCGAAAACAATGGTTATGCAAAGTTTTGGGGGGTAAACAGGGTGAATTATGGTCTATGTGAAAATGGTGAATACTTTGCTTGTTTCTGAACTTCTCATATCCTTGTCGACCTCTGTCGGACGATGACGACGGTGGAGAGACCAGGGACTAGGTAACTTAAACACCGCACAGCGCAGACCACCGTTAACCGGCCTTCACGTACGATTTATCAGGTCAGTTAGTCTTAAAATGTTGAACGTGGATCACTTAGGGTGTGCTGACAGTGTTCCTTTAAGCGAATCCAAAAACGGATTTCTGATCCGAGATTTGCCGGATTTCGCGGTCGAAAGGAACGTGAAATCCGAAATTGGATTTGTGACCTTGGTAACCTTTCGCAAACGCGTGCAATATGCATGACAGCCTGAGCCTCTCAAGAAATGACATGTTTTCTACTGTTTGACAAATTATGCGATTATACCGTGCAGAATTTTGTGGTCGGCAGTTCGAATAACGACGATGGAACATAAACAGATCAAGAAAGTAGCGTGTTAAAGTTGAAAATTATCTAAAGGTTGTCGGCTCAGTTTGATCCAGTTTCGTAGCTCGGTTTTCTATGTAACACGATCGAGTGCCTATCGCGTCCAAGAGCGAGTTTGTAGAAAGATAGCAGTTATTTGTCCCTTTTAGTTATTTGTGTTTTTAAGCAATCTTTAGCGACAAATGGTCAGCACATGGACATTTTACTGTACCACCATGAACAATCTTCTAGTGTTTTCAGATGTTTTACGGCAAATGGCAGCAATTAGGAAACTCTACGGGAATACTTCAACTGGAAGTACAGCTGGATCATCTGACTAATTGCGAATCCACTGTGAATGGAACAGCGTAGATGACTAATCCGTTAATCTGGATTCGGATTCTTCGGATTTCAAATCCAATGTGAATCCTTTTTCAAAAAGGATTCACCAGATCAAAAATCTGAATTTGGATTTGCCGAAAGGAACGTGAAATCCGTTTTAAGATCCAAATCCGTTTCTGGATTCACCGAAAGGAACACACCCATAATTGTGAATGGCGATGTATAGGTGTTCTATACGCGAAAGGTTAACTGAGAAATTGCTCAACTATAATGGTTTCTTTAAAACCCATCGCTATTCCCCTTTTCTAAAATTCCGACAAAGACAAAGAATTTTCGTTCAATTTCCGACAGCGACGTGAAGCATTAATAAACACCGACACGAGACGTTTTAAAATTCAGACGAGCGACATGGGAGCCCCCCCTGGCAGGGCCTCTTATTAGGCTCAGCAATGAATAGTACATTTCGTTTGTATTATTCCCCCAAGCCTCGAAGCCAAGTATGAATTGTAATACATCATGATCAAAATTGGTCTATTCCTTTGTTCTTAAAGACTTTTGTTTCTTCTGCTATTTATAGGCTGGACTATGGCGTTTAAGGCTGTGTCTGGAGTGAATAAAAACGTGTATAGTACATACACATCTGACCAGACATATTCTGAGAAAGTCTTTGTAGCTCTTGAAGTCACTAACAGGCACTTTAACCACTACAAAAACAGGATCGTTTTAAAGTGGCAAGACATTGGACCAACGGAGGTATTACATATTTTATTTTATTTCTGCTGTAATATTGCATTCATAAATCTGCCAGTAAAATGCTCTATAACCTGCATGACAGACCGGGAACCCTCACAGGGTCTCAGAAGTTTCTGCAGCTTGCTCGTGGGCTACGAGAGAATATGTGGAAGCGTACGTGAAAGCGAGTGACCTGGAGCGTCTGAATATCAGACTACGCAGACGTTTGATGGGGAAAGAAAAGGCGGCAATTCGCGCGAGTACCTTCATCCTCGTGCGTCGTTCGCGATCTCGCGCGCCTTTATCCCCCCTTGCCCTTTGCAGGGTATTGATGCCATGTCTTCTCCATTTGTCATGCCGGAAATTGCATATAATGATCCCGCATTAAATCAAAATGACTTGCTGCAAAGAAAATATAATTTATGGTCAACAACTTATAAATGATATAATTTCGTTTGCTTTTTGTTGGTTTGTTTGTTTGTTTCTGTCCCTACTTGCGTGTCTGACAAGGGCAAAGCAATTAATTTAGGAGTTTGCTTTACTTTCAAAGCTACTAATATAGAATGAAGGCCTCGTCCATACGAATCTGCCGGGACATATTTAAACCACATGGTGATTTACCCCGATTCGTGTGAACCGGGTCTCAAACCACTCTGGATCGAGAACGGTTTCAAAAATACGCGATCTCGGTGAACATATTCACTGGTTTCGTGTGGACAGAAGCCCATGCTAGCGCGCTGGTGTGGACGAAAGCCTAAATTGTGTAATAATATAAGCGGTTTCAAAAATACTCGGATTCATGTGGAACATGGCCTAAGAATTCAGTTAAATTCTATTTTTGCTTGATTTCCTAAAGGCGAGAGTTGTCCTGTATAAAATAGGAAAGCTGATGAAGAAGTTGAAATTCAACGCTAAGGGATCAGACAAACTCAACTAGTTTTCATTCTCCAGGCTGAATAAGAGCTCCTGGAATGACATGAAGACTCAGCCAAACAACTACTTTTCAATCCATTGAGATCCAGGCATCGGCCGTCACTTCCTCATCAACAGTAACTATGGGGGTTGTCTTAAAGATGCTGGGTGGATGGCGATAATCGCAAAGTCACCTCCATCCTGTGATTGGTACCCTGCAGTCGTGCGAGTGCTTTATATTTTGTTGAGAAGCCTATCGATTCTGCACCTAGTGGACAAATTGATAAGCGGCCGAGCAGAGAGTCTGCTTCGCATTCAAAAGACTGTGCATTAGGTTCATAAGGGTGAAAATATGAAGTCTATTCGGCCATTTTCCTCCCCTCCTACATTTCAGCTTTTATAAACACCTTTTAACTTAGTTTTCTCCCAACAAAAAATAATACATGTAGTCTTTTTATTAAGAAATGTACGGTGCAGCTCCTTCTTTCTTTTCTCCCTCTGTGGTTATTCCTGTGTCAGTCTCAAGATCCACAATACGTTTTTCTTAATTTCAGGCAATGTTGAAGAGGCAGATGTCTTGGCAGTCTACTTGCGATGAGGCAACAATGAAGTGCACCTTCCAAGTGAAATTTCAAGGCTGTAGAATTTTAAAGGTGGAGGTGTAGTTGTAGGCTTAACTTTCTAAAGTGCTAGTATTCCTTGTGCCTCGATGAAAAAGAAAGTGAATAAAGAGAAAAAATAGGGAAAAAAAACGCTCATGATTTGTCAAACAGTAAATAACATACAGTGGCAGATCTGGGGGAGGCCCCCGGGCTCTCACCACGGGGACCCTAATTCCTCTGTTGTCGACTGTTGTCAGCTGTTAATTGTGGGCTTCCTGTACGGCGTCTCCACAGGCCTTCTCGGTCAATGCATTTTATTGACGTAGACAAGACGAACGGCGGACAATGTAAGCCGCGCGGAATAACGTGGACTTAAAGATTTAGGCGTAGGCATTGGCATAGGCTTTCTCCATTTCCCTTAGAGGACGAGTACAGGGGAAAAGTAAATAGGAAACACGGTTGAATCTTTGTTGAGACTCGTTTTGAGTATTGTTTCCCGAAATTAACTTTCAAGCACCTTTTCAATTGTTTTAGTCTCTTTTGTGGACAGGAATCTGCATCGTGGTTACAACCACATTGCGTCACAAATACGAAACATGACTTATTGCAATCGGATTATGCTCGTTGATTAATGGATACTATCACATGTAGAGTGACAGGTGTTAAGGACCTTCAATAAATGCACACAAGCTATGTAAATCGAAATTTCAGTTTTTTTTTTCTCACCTTGGCCTAGATGCAAAAAACTGTCGCGCTTTTTTTTCAAGTTTAAGGCAAGAGGTTTTGAAGAGGGCAGAGAGTAATCGACCTTTTTTAGATGGTGAAAAGTTTGGACAAAAATGAGGAAGTTTGATCACTTCTGGAACATCGGAACAAATGCAAGAAAAAGTAACGATTTGTAACTGGATCTGAGGGCCTGTTTTCACGGAGGTGGGGGAGGTAGGTGAGATAACCCGCCTGTCCATATAATTTCTCATTTTCATATGGTCACGCTTACATCATAGGTGGAGTAACCGACCACATGTTACCTCACCTATCTGGGGTCCCCCACTTTACTCCAGGTAAACATGCGAGGCCCTCACAGAGTTGGACGAAGGATAAGGGCCTCTTTATATGAGGTGAGCCAGCCCGGTTACGCTACGTTAGCTGACCCTGCGAGCTCATAGCTTGATCCACTTTAAACTGTCGCTGTCAGTTTATATAAGAAGTTGGGCTGACAACGATATCTCGGCAAGTGGGCCACTGTGACCTTTCTTTTGCAAACCCTTTCTTTTGTTCCAATAAATTTGCATTTCATGTAACGAAAACGCTCTCGTTAACGAACCAACAGCGTCCCTGAAAAAACAGCCCCGCCATAGTGCAATTTGATGCGACCACTCAGTCTCACCCGACTCCTCTAACTGGTAAATAAGGCTCCATTACGCTAAAAAAAAAAATTCTTGCAAACTGCCTCGCAATTTCAAGTTCCGAGATAGCTGTAAGGAACGGTACCGAGTTTAACATCCCTTGAATGCAGAGTTTCTCTCATGATGCGTATTTTTGTGACAGCTTTGCCGCAGTCGTTGCGAGAAACTCGAACTGGAATAATTGAAATATAAGAATCGTACAACACTTTTGGCGACACAAACATTGCAAGTCGTGTAGGGTGGAACACCTAATCACTTAGATCTCCTAAATCTAAAACGAATTTTGGTTTGTCGAAATTCATGTTCTTGATCGTCAGTTACCTCGAAGGAGCTCGAGAAAGCTATCAGTGCGTACAATTGACCAAGCCCAAGCAAGAAGCACGAGTCAAACTCAGGCAAGTTCACACAAACGTTTTACTTTCGTGTTCTGAAATATAAAAAATATAGAAAAGAAAATTGAGTGTTTAAATTCAGGTCTTCGTCCCTTAATACTTTCGATATTAAATCTAGAGGAAAAAAAAACAAGTTCCAGATCTTACATACTATTAAAGACAGTATAACAATCCTAATTGCCAGAAAATTAATAAAAATCGACCCAATGAATATAACTTGACTGGTGAAGTCGGGTTCACCTATTCTCAAGTTCGACACATCTCTCATAGTTTGTGGCCTATACTAGAATATACCGAATAAAACATTTGCAAAAATATCACAGGTACAAGCCTTTTTGTGATTGACTTTAACGACTCTTCCTTGAGTACAATCGTTTGAAATAATCGTTCGTTAATTCATTTCATTTATCATTTCTTTATGACAGTCGGAAATCAAGTTGTAAAAGAAGAATTTAAAGCAATTCTTCGGCATACTTACATCACCTTTACGCCAATTCAGTTTGTACACGGAAGAGCCATACAACGCTTGGCCACGCCATCAACTTTATTTNACAATCGTTTGAAATAATCGTTCGTTAATTCATTTCATTTATCATTTCTTTATGACAGTCGGAAATCAAGTTGTAAAAGAAGAATTTAAAGCAATTCTTCGGCATACTTACATCACCTTTACGCCAATTCAGTTTGTACACGGAAGAGCCATACAACGCTTGGCCACGCCATCAACTTTATTTCCCGCGTTTGGACTCAAAATTGCTAGTTTTGAGGTTGTATGTGAGACAGATTCGGTGCCGTGTCGAATTACGCTACTTTATGGGAATATTTTGGGCTCAGGCGAGCTCGCCTCTTTTATGATCTGTTTTAACACAAGGTGTCAATACATCCCTGCAAACCAAAGTCTGATGATTCAGCCTTTCGTGCAACCGCTTAAGCACAATTTGAGCCAGAAGAACCCTATTAAATACCCATCCCAGCCCACTCTGGGACACATCTCAGTCTGTTCAGTGGTGATCAACATCAGTCCTAGAAAAATGGACTTTATTGGCCCCAACAAAGGCAGGCCCAAACTAGAGCCTTGAGGTGTAAATGATTTTTTTCATTCACCGAAACAGCGCTAAATTGACCGCCACAACAAATATTTTGAATTTTGTTATGCTGTACGGGTACGAGCATCGGGAGTCAAAACGAAATACATACTGAATTCAGCTAAGAAAAGGTGATGGAGAAACTACATAAAAACTGCCCATGGAGTATAAAGAGAAAGAGTTGACATTGCACGTCAGCATGAGAGTAGCTTTTCCATTAAATTTTTGTAGTTTATAATTTTAATAAAATGAAACCGTAACTAAGGCTACCGTTGTTTTTGCTACAGACTGATACTTAAATAGTTCACTCTTATCTGTGATAATTACATACTAGGCACAAAAATAAACAAAATTGCAGGGGGCAAATACAGTGTATTAATAAGAACTATTAAAAACAAATTGCAATTATCAATAAGCCCTGTAGATTTGTTTACATTGTTTCAAAACTTGTTATTTGTCAACGTTTTGTCGAAAGACCTAAAAAACTAGCGATTGATTAATTAGAATCCCAGTTTCTTGGCCGGTACTTCTTATAAGGTTTTAAGGCTCGACACGAGACGGGCGCAGAGAGCCCGGCGTTCAAAACCAAATCCACCTCTAGTATAGATACTGAAAATCACCACTTTTTTAAAAATTACCTCCATGGGTTTTAAATAATTCCATTAAATAATACTGCGGAAAACTACAAACAACGCTTTTGTTAATTAAATTTATTTTAATTAAAGAAGTTCAAGTAAAATGAGACGCCAACGGTTTACTCTGGTCATTACTTTATCGACCGTATACCTGTCGACACAGATCTTACATGCTATTAAGACAGTATAACAATCCTAATTACCAGAAAATTAATAAAAATCGACGCAATGAATATATTTTGACTGGTAAAGTAGGGTTCACCTATTCTCAAGTTCGACACATCTCTAATAGTTTGTGGCTATACTAGAATATACCGAATAAAACATTTGCAAAAATATCACAGGTACAAGCCTTTGTGTAATTGACTCTTACGACTCTTCCTTGAGTACAATCGTTTGAAATAATCGTTCGTTAATTCATTTCATTTATCATTTCTTTGTGACAGTCGGAAATCAAGTTGTAAAAGAAGAATTTAAAGCAATTCTTCGGCATACTTACATCACCTTTACGCCAATTCAGTTTGTACACGGAAGAGCCATACAACGCTTGGCCACGCCATCAACTTTATTTCCCGCGTTTGGACTCACAATTGCTAGTTTTGAGGTTGTATGTGAGACAGATTCGGTACTGTGTCGAATTACGCTACTTTATGGGAATGTTTTGGGCTCAGGCGAGCTCGACTCTTTTATGATCTGTTTTAACACAAGGTGTCAATACATCCCTGCAAACCAAAGTCTGATGATTCAGCCTTTCGTGCAACCGCTTAAGCACAATTTGAGCCAGAAGAACCCTATTAAATACCCATCCCAGCCCACTCTGGGACACATCTCAGTCTGTTCAGTGGTAATCAATATCAGTCCTAGAAAAATGGACTTTATTGGCCCCAACAAAGGCAGGCCCAAACTAGAGCCTTGAGGTGTAAATGATTTTTTTCATTCACCGAAACAGCGCTAAATTGACCGCCACAACAAATATTTTGAATTTTGTTATGCTGTACGGGTACGAGCATCGGGAGTCAAAACGAAATACATACTGAATTCAGCTAAGAAAAGGTGATGGAGAAACTACATAAAAACTGCCCATGGAGTATAAAGAGAAAGAGTTGACATTGCACGTCAGCATGAGAGTAGCTTTTCCATTAAATTTTTGTAGTTTATAATTTTAATAAAATGAAACCGTAACTAAGGCTACCGTTGTTTTTGCTACAGACTGATACTTAAATAGTTCACTCTTATCTGTGATAATTACATACTAGGCACAAAAAATAAACAAAATTGCAGGGGGCAAATACAGTGTATTAATAAGAACTATTAAAAACAAATTGCAATTATCAATAAGCCCTGTAGATTTGTTTACATTGTTTCCCTCGCGCGCGCCCATTCTCTCTTTCGCCCACTACTTCCAAGCGCCTGCTACGTAGGCTACAAAACTTGTTATTTGTCAATGTTTTGTCGAAAGACCTAAAAAACTAGCGATTGATTAATTAGAATCCCAGTTTCTTGGCCGGTACTTCTTATAAGGTTTGAAGGCTCGACACGAGACGGGCGCAGAGAGCCCGGCGTTCAAAACCAAATCCACTTCTAGTATAGATACTGAAAATCACCACTTTTTTAAAAATTACCTCCATGGGTTTTAAATAATTCCATTTAATAATACTGCGGAAAACTAACAAACAACGCTTTTGTTAATTAAACTTATTTTAATTAAAGAAGTTCAAGTAAAATGAGACGCCAACGTTTTACTCTGGTCATTACTTTATCGACCGTATACCTGTCGACACAAAATCGACGAAGCGACGTCGTTTTTCATAGACGTTTTTGATCAGGGAAGCATTGTTGGTAAGTTAAGTTAAAAGAATGTAATGAAATGCCTCCGTATTAAGATACTTTGTAAAGATTAATAACTAAAAGATTAATCTTTTCTTACAGCAGAAGATCTCTGCATGTACAATCATTTATATACTACAGCAACAAAAAAATAAGATATATTTCGAATTGAAAGTTTGTGAAAGAACAAGTGCGTCAAATCTCAAAATTTTTCTGCGATTTTTTATGGAGCTTCTTTGATCCTCAAGAAGTCAGTTTTAGTCGCCTTTTCTTAAGTTGGAGTTAAGCGGCGAGAGCAGCTGCTGGCACGCATAATGACCGGCCAAATGTCTGGTGTTTCTTGAGTTGGCAGTTTTTACTTATCCGTTAACTACTTCAGGCGGCGTGGTACTACTCTGTGCCCTTCCCACGCGTTATGTTCTATTATGTGGAATCGTGCCACCCGCGATACCTGGGTGTATATTCTACGATTAAACTATGAATTTCTTTTTTACATTTTTGAAGGGCTATTGATGTGATTAGATATCTGTAATAACACCAAAGAATATTTCTTATGAGAGTCCCAGAAAATAAATGCCAAATTTCACAAAATGACATCTTACACTACCCTGGGTGCCAGAGGTTTTTTTTCCTGTTGTTTGCGGCGAAAATTGAGCGACGAAGCTGCGATCGTGACGAGCGGGAAAAAACCCTTATCTGGTCACGGTAGTTACGAACCTCACTTTTGAAACAAGATAACTCGCCAAACCGGTTTTTTTGTGGGATCTGTTCGTTTTCGCAATTGGACATGTCTGCACGAGGGGCAGTGATGCGTAAAACGGCGCGTAATGCAGTGAAATTGAGGGATGGCGAATTTCGTGAGCGGTGTTTCGATAACTCCGGTAAAAAGATTGACGTCTGTAAATAGTGTATATAGTGTAAATAATTTTTGCAGAGTGTGAAATGTAAATTTGTTATATAATATCTGGATATGGAAAGTTCAACTTATTCGACGGTGTCCGTTCGAAAGAGCAAAATATAGCGCAAAGTTGTCATCTGTGCTAGGATTTCCCGTCAACAAGGAGAGCACTGCTTCTTCCGTTTTGTGCGTGAAATGTAGAAGGGAATTGGACAAATTTGAAAAGTTCTTCGAGGGGCTTAGTGTCTTTAAAGAGAAGGCTGATCAGACGCTCAAGGAGCAGAGAGAAATGACAGAACGGGGAACTCACGTAGACAGGATGTAAAGGTGCCACAAAAGTTCGCCGACTTCGAGCAGTCCTGAGATCTTTGTTCAGACAGAAAGAAAATGTGTTACCGCCAGAACTTTAAGTCAAGGACGACTTAGTGGTCCCTAGCAAACGCAAGAGAATTACTTCTTCCATCGAGGTGAGAAAAATTGACATCGCTTTGAATAAACCCATAAGCTTAGGGAAGGACGTTTCTTAAATTTTTTACAAATTGGGGAAGGTCAAACCTGTTTTATTCCCAACCGGGGGAGGGTCACAGTTTTTTTGGCAAGGAAAAAATTACCCCATGTCGCTTCTATTTTGTATAACAAGCAAAGCTACCAGTGGAGATTAATCTAAATTATTTACAGGTGTCGAAAAATTAAAAATTTATAGATCAAAAAACTATCTTCTCCCAACTAACATAATTGTCTCTCTCGACCCGTGTCCGCTTTCGCCCATATTTTGATGCTTCCGCGCGGGGTTCTGGTATGAAATCAGTCTCCGGTGAGGATTTCTTTACATAAGCTACTCGGGCTTGAACCGACAACTCGATCTACTACATCACTTTGCGAGTCAGTTTCGACCTCGGAAAGTGATGAGGTCGCTTGTTGCCTCACATTTCTTCGCGGGGGCTGCCGAAGTTGTTGACACTCCACTGAATTGTAAGGCAAGCTGCCAATGTGCGCTTTGATCATTGCGACCTTTTCAGCTCTCTTCCCTTTGAAGGTGATCTTGTGATGGGAAAAGTACAAGGATAGCTCGTCCACCCTCAAGGACGACAGCGTATCGGAGTTGTACAGTCCAGCCAAGTCAATGTCATTGTACTGCTGGTTCAGCCGTTCCATTCGATCCCTTTCAGTCTCCTCTTTCTTCTTCTCCTTGCGCATTTTTATCTGGGCAAGGTGCTCAACATACTCTGCCACTAGCTTTTCGGGGACAATATATTTATCTGAAAACTTTCTAACAGCCTCACTGTCCCTACTGACTAGTTCACTTTCTTCAAACAATCGCTTAATCTGAGCTCGATTCTGGAAGTCGTCCGGCTCAGGGCCATTGGTGGGGGTTGCACTCCAACACTGCAACATTGCATTTCCCTCTTTCTATTCCTCGTACATCCTTGCCCATTTTCAAGTTTTCTCCGTACAATCACACGCCAGGCAATTAACTACTTTGTGCGCAGATGAACGCGGTTATATGAGAAACACTTCCAGTTTGCTATTTTCAACTTCCGGTTATTTTTGTCTTCGACAGGTAGAGGGGGGGGGGGGGGGGG
>CALNXI010001144.1:49068-86962 GCA_942486025.1 Porites evermanni | reverse complement strand
GGGGGCTCCGACTTTTTTTGCAAAAAATTTTAAAAACCCCCCTGCCCAACCCCCCTCCCCCCCCCCCCCCCCCAAATAAAAAAACGTACTTTCCCTTAAGGCTATGAATAATTTCCGAGTTTTCTTTGCGAATCGAGCGGCAATAATTTTTGTGTTTGCAAGGTTGCATGATCTTTGAGCTCTTTCATGTGTGCATAAATCAAGGTGGTCAACGGGCAAACAACAACTAAGACGGCCGCTTTAGAATAGTTGAACCCTCGATTCTGTAAATATGCACATACTCTCGGGAACGATTTAAAAGATCAAAGACTTCCCGCATCAGTTGGAAGCACCGCAAACACATCTTTTCGCATCACACATCCAACGCAAATTGTACTGCACCAAGAAAGGCTCGCTCGAATTCGCTACCATCGTCCGCCTTTTTCTTTGTTTGAAGTTTCTTCGAGGCAAAAAAAACCGGTTTTTAGGGCTCCTGGGGAACATTCCAGAGTTCTTGTTAGATCATTATCACTCGGAAAGGTCTGGCACTAAATTCGAGCACCAATCAGCGACCGAGTTCAAAATCTGTACTCATGGAAGTGAGGTTCGTAACTGCCGTGACCAGAGGTGACCAGAAGGGTTTTTCTCCCGCTCGTCACGATCGAGGCTTCGCCGCTCAATTTTCGCCGCAAACGACAGAAAAAAAACCTCTGGCACCCAGAGTAGTCTTACAGATGAAATTTTCAGAATTTTACCTGTGTTTTCACAATTCTTGTGAAATTTGACATTTCTTTGCTCGGGCTCGCCATGATAAATAGTCTCTGGTGTTATTGCAGGTAATAGGCCCTTGAAAAATGTAAAAAAAGAATGCGATATTGTTTGAATTATTCTGGTACAAAGTTTTTGTCCACTCAAAATTAAAATTACTCCTGATGGATTCCGTCTTAGTCAATAGATATTCATTCCTTTGCCGGATGTATAAGAGATAAGGGCAGCGTTATATATGTGCAGGAGCCATTAATTTCCCCCTTCATTTCTCTCGTTGTTTTATAGGTTTTTAATTAGCGATTGCGTATATCAATGATTGCAATTAGAGCGACAATCTTTAGAATATGACGGTGATTATCCATTGGTTGCAAAATTGGTGACGTGGGTTTAAAAGGCCATTAATTATTCTTCTTTGGCCATCGCTTGCTTTCAAAAGCCTGTGCATGTGATATCATTCACGCCAGTCTTTAAACTTGAATTTATTTATTCCATTAGAGTAAAAGCAGAGGAAAAAATTCTATCGTACTAAGTATCACTGTGTGGTAGGTGCATGAAGTGCTTGGGTCGGTACACTGTGTGGTAATTGAGGAACCTGGGTCAACCACGCGGTAGGTGCACCGTGTGGTAGGTGCATGAAGTGCTTGGGTCGGCGCACTGTGTGGTAGGTGCACCATGTGATAGATGGACCTTGTGGTAGGTGAAGAACTTGGGTCGGTGCACTGTGAGGTAATTGAGCAACCTGGATCCGTGCAATGTGTGGTAGGTGCACCATGTGATAGATGCACCGTGTGGTAGCTGCACTCTGTGGTGATTCATTGTGTGGTATAGGTGCGCGGCCGTGCGCCGTATGGTGGTTATTATGTAGTGCTTAGTGTTCCAACCCCTTCTCAGCAGCCCCTTCGCTTTTATATGAGAGTCTCCTCCCGGAGAAGTGGGCCTCCAAAATACCTGTTGCTCAGTGACCTGACAACTCGGATGTTCGTCAGGTACCCAGGCCCAAGTTCATCAATTCCTACCCTTGATTTGAGCCAATACAACTTTCACCTGGCTATAAAGCTAATGTAAAAATCAGTACACAATCAGTAATTGAAGGACACCCCGAGGATTAAATCAAGGAAAAGACTGACGTTGTGAAATTCCCAATTCTTGTGCTATTTTCTGCTTTTTGCCTTCACAAGTTCCTGAGAGGTTTGTAAAACTTTTTCGTTGGAAACTTTCAAAACAGTTTTATATTGCTGTAAGTAGTGTTAGCGCTTTATAAAAGACCTTGTGGAATTTTCTCTTTATAAGATATACGCTAAAAAGGACCAGGAATTTAAGCTCGCGAAAGACCACTTCGATTATTAATCTGTTAATACTTAGCAACAAACACAAGCAGCATCTGAGCACAAGGCTGCACTTTACAGGCGCTTTCAGTACAAATCCCAGAAAGCTGAAATTGACGTTGTAAAAATTAATATGATCTCTCAGCTTGAGTAGGACCTGCACTGTAAAAATAATTGCTCTAGCTAGCTCTCTTTCGGAAAGATAAGATGGAGTTTAGGTAAGCTGAATACTAAAATCAGTTTGTTCCCTAGCAAGACGCTTTATGCAGTAAGTAGTATTTAGCCTTTTCTTTTTCCTTTCTTTCGTTCCCCTCTTTCTTTCTCCGTCCCGCCCCCTCCCTCGCACTCGCGTCTCCTTTCGAGTGCGGCTCTCGCGTGATTCTCTCATCACTCCCCCAAATGGAGAGCTTACTCGCAGGCTGGATGAATCTCTAATCAGCCTGGAAGTCTACAAAAGGTGTGTCATTTTAAACCGTAATACCGTATTTATTCGATTAACCGCCCTGGGCGCTTATTAAATTTTTGGACCTTGAGAGTGGGCGCTTATTCGAGGCTGGGCGCTTATTAAATTTTCACCATTCTCAGCAAGCGTAAAAGTATATTTTGCAACCAAACAGTAAATGCTAATAACAAAAGTCAAAGATGTAACAAGGCAAGGTTTCTGTACAATACCCTGAAGAAAACTCCGTCTTCGGGAGGGTCTCTTATTATCTCTCATTGGAGGTTTTGTGGGAGGGAGTTGGGTGGGGTGGGCGCTTATTCGAGGCTGGGCGCTAATTCGAGGTTGGGCGCTTATTCGGATAAATACGGTAATGTCTGTTCTTTTTAGTTCTTTTTACAGACTTCATTTAACATGCATCATCTAACCATGCTAGTCCTCATTGTTAGTGGAATCGTGTTATGCATGGTAGACCCTTCATATTCCAATGCCTGCAACTGTCCTTGTGGCCATACCTACTACTGCGCCTCTGCAGATGACTGTTCCAAAGCTCCTTATGGATCAAAAGCTAATCCAGGTTTATCATGTAAAGATATCAACACCAATCATGAAAAAACAAAATGGCATTTATTGGATCAGGCTAATGGGTATGATGCAATTAATAAGTAAATATTTACTATTCACTCTGGCCATTTTCTGTACGCGTATGCTATTAAAGTAACAGTCAACCTAACTGATATTATGATTAAAGTTTCATGATTTTCCTCATTCAAAGAATTGATAAAAATTGACGGTTGACAACTCCCTCTAAATATTTCCCCAGTAAAATAATTGTTAACTTATACTCAAATGCAAAATACTTTAATCCTTATCAAATTCTCTCAAATAATAGCGGAGCTCTCGCGCGCGAAGCCCGCCAGCGATGCACCATGGGTAAGAAAATGATCCGAGAAAATTGCCCGAGCAACGGTCCGTCGGCACCACAGATATACCAATGTACAATAACTCAATCAACTGGTATGGCAACCCAAATGCAATTCGAGGTTATTTTGGAGGGAAATCGCATAGCCACCGCCGTCTTGTAAAGCAGAGACGATTAAAGAACCTGAATAAAGACGAAAACGGAAAGCGGAAATTGTTTCTGTATCCGTTTTGTCAAAAGTATTTAGCTTAGATTAATTGTCATGTCCACAAATTTGGAATATAGAGCAGGGGAAAGACAGAAAGCTCAACGAGAAAAAGGGCGACAGAGATTTAGAGCGAGAGATAAAAAACAAAGGAGTCATTTTTCTGCTGGAAGAATGACATGAAAATTTTGTAGCGGCGGTGACAAAATGAGAAATTTTAGCGGCCACCAATGCAAGGTGATAATGAGCGGCAGTGAAAAAAAAGTGAACGAGAACACGTATTCACGTTGTAGTCGTGCAAAACAACGGCAAAGAAATGTAGAAAAAGAGTGTGCTGCACAAGCAAAGTTGCTTTTTTGCCAATTATACCTATTGTTGTTTTTCACCGTTCTCCGGCGTTGCCTGCGCCGCTTAGCATTACACGATTTTATATTTTGTTTGAACAAACTATAAATATTATCGAGAGCTTCGCTTTTTGCCCTGGCTGAATCTATATATTAATTTTAGGAACTGAATGGAGATTTATGTGAGGAAGGTTTCTATAACATTGCTTTGCACCCTACATGAAAGAGTTGCCAGTCTATTGCCGGCCTACCCCGGGTAGTATTTCCCAGGCCCCGTTGTTGAAACGTTGGATAGCGCCATCAATCATGTCAACCGGCTAAATCCCTATCCAGAGGATAGGTATGAAGGAAACTAATTGTGTTACCACTAGATAGAGATTAATCCAACGGATAGCGTTATTCACCTTTAGAACAACCCCAGGGCGGGCCCAGCCCAGGGTTAAATTTGAGACATACTGGAAAACATTTCTTGTCTTAAAAGACACGGGCGTGAACCCAGACTGCTACAGCGGTAAATACTTGAAGTTCGAGGTGTTTAAAACTGCTCATCCACCGCACCAGAACTAACCATTGCATAAAACATCTCTTACACTTACAGATGATGAGAAGCCTTTCCCAGTATACTGTGATATGGCCGCTGGAGGTGAGTAATTCAGTTTCATCTTAATTTATTCATTCAGCGAGAAAATTGCATTTTCGCGCCCGTGAAATACCTAAAAGAACGCCGTCCCTAACACATAAATCACAATGTTAGTCTTAATGAAAATATAATTAGAATTTGCAAATATCTATAGACTGGGACGTGAAAACTGAAGTATCCAAAATAGATATCACTCTGCTTCGGGCGACTCGGAAATGGGTGTTTTGCCAACATACATATATAGCTGCGTAAAGATGGTAAATTCGAAGTAAAAGTCTCGACCTGGTGGTGTGCCAGAATATTTTAAATCCGGAAGAGTCTAAAGTGAATACTCTATATCCGAATGAAACCTATTGACTGTTAAAAATTCATATATACTTGGCTGCAAGGGCTTAAGGCTCAGCAATGAATAGTACATTTCGTTTGTATTATTCTCCCAAGCCTCGGAGCCAAGTATGAATTTTAATACATCATGATCAAAATTGGTCTGTTCCTTTGTTCTTATACAGACTTTTGTTTCTCCTGCTATTTATAGGCTGGACTATGGCGTTTAAGGCTGTGTCTGGAGTGAATAAAAACGTGTATAGTACATACACATCTGATCAGACATCCTCTGAAAAAGTCTTTGCAGCTCTTGAAGTCTCTAACAGGCACTTTAACCACTACAAAAACAGGATCGTTTTAAAGTGGCAAGACATTGGACCAACGGAGGTATTATATATTTCATTTTATTTCCGCTGTCACATTGCGTTCATAAATCTGCCAGCTAAATGCTCTATCTGCTCTACCTGCATGACAGACCGGGTCTCACAGGCTCCTGCAGGTTGCTCGTGGGTCACAAGAGAATGCGTGGAAGCGTACGTGAAAGCGAGCGACCTGGAGCGTCTGAAAATCAGGCTAGGCAAACGTTTGATGGGAAGAAAAAGGCGGCAATTCGCGCGAGTACCTTCTACCTCGTGTGTCCTTCGCGATTTCGCGCGCCTTTATCCCCCCTTGCCCTTTGCAGGGTATTGATGCCATGTCTTCTACTTTTGTCAGGCCGGAAATTGCATATAATGATCTCGTATTAAATGAAAATACTTACTGCAAAGAAAATATATATAATAGTCAACACCTTATAAATAATATAATTTCGTTTGCTTGTGGTTTGTTTGTTTTTGTTCCTACTTGCGTGTCTGACAAGAGCAAAGTAATTAATTTAAGAGTCTGCTTCACTTTCAAAGTTAGTAGAATGAAGGCCTCGTCCATACGAATCCGGACATTTTTGAAACCACATAGTTGCTTATAAGCAGATTGGTGTGGACGGGGCCTCAAACCACTCTGGAGAGCGGTTTCAAAAATATGCGGTCTCGGTGAGCATATTCAGTGGTTTCGTGTGGACAGGAGCCCATGCTGGTGTGAAAGAAAGGCCGACTCGAGTAAAAATATACGCGGTTTAAAAAATATCCGGATTCGTGTGGACGTGGCCTAAGAATTCAGTTAAATGCTATTTTTGCTTGATTTCCTAAAGGCGAGAGTTGTCCTGTATGAAGGAGGAAAGGTGATGAAGGAGTTGAAATTCGATGCCAAGGGATCAGACAAACTCAACTGGTTTTCACTCTCCAGACTGAGTCAGAGCTCCTGGACTGACATGAAGACTCAGCCAAACAACTTCTTTTCAATCCATGGAAATCCAGTCAACGGCCGTCACTTTCTCATTAACAGTGTCTATGGTAGATGTCCTAAAGATGCTGGCTGGATGGTGATAACTGTGCCCCCAGACTGCGATTGGAAGAAGCGTTTCCGGCCTCGTGAGAATGTGATACTTTACAGCAAGCTGTCTGGTCTTACCAACTGGAACCAATACGGTGAGTTAATCATAAAAAAAATCCAGGGTCCTGGTAACCCAATAATGGGCATACTTACCTGGCCTTCCATCCCCAATGCCAAGCAAGCTCATTAGAAATAGCCACAGTGCCTAGGAAGGGAGGCAATGGTTCGATTATGTTCGATTACCGAACTCTATCGAAGTGAATTGAACGAGCGGAGTTTGATTATAAGTTCGATTACCGAAAGTTTGATTGCCTGTAAATTAAGCCAAATGTTCCACTATTAATTATGTTCCTCTGTCTATACATTTGGAATAGTAGGTTATCGAGACGTTTATAGTTGATCAAGTACCATGCAGTCGAGCGAATGCTTTGTATTTTGTTGTGAAGCCTATTGATTCTGCACCAGTGGAAAAATTGACAAGCCGAGCAGCAAGTCTGCATTAGGTTCATCAGGGTGAAAATATGAAGTCGTTTTGGCCATTTTCCTCCCCTCCTCCATTTCAGCTTTTATAAATACCTTTTAACTTAGTTTTCCCCCAACAAAAAATAATACGTGATTGTACTCTTTTTTATTAAGAAATGTACGTTGTAGCTCCTTCTTTCTTTTCTCGCTCTGTGGTTATTCCTGTGTCAGTGTTAAGATCCAGAGTACGTTTTTCCTAATTTCAGGCAATGTTGAAGAGGCAGATGTCTTGGCAGTCTACTTGCGATGAGGCAACAATGAAGTGCACCTTCCAAGTGAAATTTCGAGGCTGTAGAATTTTAAAGGTGGAGGTGTAGTTGTAGGCTTACTTTCTAAAGTGCTTGTATTCCTTGTGCCTCGTTGAAAAAGAAAGTGAATAAAGAGAAAAAATAGAGAAAAAAAGGCTCATGATTTGCCAAACAGCTAAATAACATACAGTGGCAGATCTGGGGGAGGCCCCCGGGCTCTCACCACAGGGACCCTAACTCCTCTGTTGTCGACTGTTGTCAGCTGTTAATTGTGGGCTTCCTGTACGGCGTCTCCCCAGGCTTTCTCTGTCAATGCATTTTGTTGACGAAGACAAGACGAACAGCGGACCATGTAAGCCGCGCGGAATAACGTGGCCTTAAAGATTTAGGCATAGGCATTGGCATAGGCCTAGGCTTTCTCCATTTCCCTTAGAGGACGAGAACAGGGGAAAAGTAAATAGGAAACACGGTTGAAACTTTGTTGAGACTCGTTGTGAGAATTGCTTCCCGAAGTTAACTTTCAAGCACGTTTTCATTTGTTTTATTCTCTTTTGTGGTCGTGGTTACAACCACATTCTGTCACGAATACGAAACATGACCTATTGTAATCGGATTAGCTTGTTGATTAATGGATCAGATCCTATCACATGCAGAGTAACATGTGTTAAGGACCTTAAATAAATGCACCAGCCATGTAAATCCCCCACCCCCCAACCTGAGCATAGGCACGGGGATTCGGACGTCAACTGTAAAATATGAGCTGCATTCAAAAGTGGAGAACTTTTAGAATAATCAACAAAAGCTGTATAAATACTGGAGTAAGCGACAGATGTTACGCAACAAAATTCAACATTAACGCGAATTGTAACAACTTTTGACCCAAAATATAACAACTTTGTACAGCGAAATGCAGAAAGTTTTGGGCGCAAAATGAAACAAAACGCCCTCTCCCCAGTCCTTCAGCTATCAGTGTCACAATACGCCTCTTGCCCTCTCCCCTTCTGCAGAGACGGTCTGGATGGGGGGGAGGGGGGGGAGGAGGGCGGGGTCCAAATGTCAGTTGCCAGTTAAAATTTTGGCCATTTGTGCGCAAAAGAGCTAGACTGTTCACAGTCCCCTATTTTTTTGGTAAGATCGTCAGGATCGAGCCCTTACAGGTACGGGCGGCCATCTTGGTTTCATGTGTACCGGGGGGGCGGGCGTTGCGGCTTACTAGCGGTCGAGGAAGGGAGTCGAGAAAAATAGTCCCCCTAGGGATAGGGTAGATTGTCCTCCGTTGGGAAATAAGTGGCTAATCTACTCTATCGACTCACTTGATAAAACCAACTGAAATCTTTATAGGTGTTCAGGTTATAAGCAAAACATGTAGCCTCGATATAAGTCATAGTAGGCAAGTGAGATGGAAGGACACATCTGGGCCCAAATCGGGAGACGAAATTGGCCTAGATGCAAAAAAACGGTCGTTTTTTTATGTTTAAGGCTAAAAGTTTTGAAGAGAGCAGAGAGTAATCGACCTTTTTTAGATGGTAAAAAAATTTCGACAAAATGAGGAATTTAGGCTAAAATAATTTTTCTTGCAAACTGCCTCTCCATTTTTTTGCGCTGTTCTCAGAGTAGCTGTACGAAACGGTACCGAGTTCAACACTACTTGAATGCAGCGCAGTTTCTCTTATAACGCGTATTTTTGTGTCAGCCTTGCCGAGGTCGTTGCGAGAAAATCGAACTGAAAGAAAGAATTAAAAAATAAGAATCGTGCAACACTTTTGGCGACGCAAACATTGCCAGTCTTGTGGGGTCGAACACCTAATCTCTCTGGATCTCTTACAGGTATTTAGGTCCATCTTTAATTTCATTAAAATGAATTTTGGTTTGTCGAAACCCAATCTTCTTGAGCGTCAGTTACCTCGATGGAGCTCGAGAAAGGTATCAGTGCTTACAATTGACAAGCTAGAAGCACGAATCAAACTCAGACAAGTTCATTAAGCATTAACGTTTTATTTCTACTTTCGTGGTTTTGGAAGAACAAAAAAGAGAAAAGAAAAAAAACAATATTAAGAATTTAAATTCAGGTCTTCGACCCTTCATACTTCTTATATAGATTAGTCACAGATCTTAAATACTATTAAGACGGTATAACGACATAATTAACAGAAAATTGATAAAAATCGACGACGGTGTTTGAATGTCTGTATTCACTGACTGTTAATGTTTCATGATTTTTCACGATGGATTTTCACCTTAACTAGGCACAAAGTGAATTTCAAAAATAAAGATTTTGCACACGTTCGAAACACATCTTCCTTTGGTCATGTGACCCGACTTTTCCCGTGATTTGAATAACCAGAGAAAAATAACAAACACTCGCTTTTTTAAGTCAGTACTAGACAGTGTACTTTATTGATAAGTAATACATCACTAAATGTATCTAAAAGTATACGACTTGATACACCACAGCCGGACACGTAATCCCCAAAAAACAATTTTAGAAAAAGTAGGGATAGTCTAACCCCGACCAGTGCTACGGTGCTGCCTTTGGGGTTTTAAGGCCCCCTACCGTATATAAATGCGAGAAAAAAAGAACTTAAGGTGAATAAACATATCTCTCAGCTTAGCTGAAGGTCAAAAAAAGAAAAGAATAAAATCCTCATCGGAGTAAAGTCGACGAGGCTGACTCTAGAATAGCAAGAACTGAGTATCTTTCGCTGTTTCAGATTGCTCGAGCGATGATGTCGAAGGCTCTTTTCGCTCGCAATAGATATTCAGTAAATTTTTTATGTTCATTGAACCAATGTAAAGGATTAAAAGGTATGAAATCCTACCTTTCCTGACTCAGTCGCCATAACTCTTTAATTTTTTTTTTTGCACTGAAAAATTCAGACAAGGAAAAACGTTTCCTCAGAACCTTTGAAAATCTTCATGCATTAAATTAAGAGGTTATTGCTGTTTATGTTACATGTTAAGCTATAAATTAAATCAGCGTTTGTGGCATTAATTAAGAATTCAGAAGTTCCAAGTTGTAGCCGAATTACGGATAATTTTAATATTACACTGAAACTACAAATGCTCGCGAAAAAAGTTTTGTCATTTGTAAAAATTGTATAATAGCTTTCCTCCTTTACATTATCAAGGGTACCAAACGACTCTTTTCTGTTTTATAAAATAAAGTGCTAACGCGTTGTGGAAAACACTCTGTTTAATCATGCATCCTACTTGAATATGATAACGTCTATCGTAATATAAGTTTAAAGTTGCTCTTCGCTTGATTCCTCGAGCTGCATGATGGGTAGTAGGGTAGCACACATCAACACCCATCCTCCGATATGATAATATATGGACCACACCCAATTGCACTCTTTTTTCTGGAAGCTGTTAGGACTAAAGCAGAAGATACCCTTATTGTTTAATTCTCTAATAAGAATCTCCTAGGTTTATTTTCCTGCTGCTGAGAGTCTGAGAGTATTTTGGTTGTGTAATTAAGAATGTTTGGCCTTTATTTTGTCATTGAGAAAGGTACAATCAATGCTTACTTTCCTTTGTATTGTTTTTGTTTTTTTTTGTTTTGCAATCATCGATAATTGAGAAACGGTCAAGATAAGACGGAAAGCAACAACAGCTATGAACATGTCAGGAATGCAAGAAGGTGCTAACAGTTTACTATTATATCTGCACTGTACTTCTGATTGGCTTAAACAGCAAAAGTTAAGATCAGAAAACTTCATTAAGCAGTATACATATTCATCTTTACTTTTCCAACCAACTTCCATATAACAAAATCTCCTCTCAGTCTGAATAACACAGAAATACTATGTGGTGAACACGTAAAACTGCTTTCCTTGGCTATCGTTTGCAGCTCTTATGATTGGTCAAAATCTATTAACACAAACAAACACCCTTTTAAAATGAAGTTAAAGTACATTTTATTGCGTAAACGGCCTCTCTGTAGGTTGTTGCATTCCCTGTGTAAAAATGGGAACATGCCTATGTGGGGAAAGCACATTGCCGCATAACAAAAGTAATTGCTTTCCACCTTTACCCGGATCATTACTAACATTAACATTACTCTCACTTGACCGACACCTCCAAGAGACAGTAAGCTACAGTTGCTAAAAAATTTAAAAGTTGCCACTCAAATTTAGAAAAGTTGCATACTTTTGAGAGTCATTTTGTTCTAGGTTACTACTCAAAACATGACGTTGTATGTGTAATTTAACATCATTTGTTGTGATCAATATAATCTTTCAGCTCAGCGTAACTAATAATAGAAAGTATTTTCTAATGACGTTTCTATTATGAGTAAATATCACAATGTTTGCTATAGACATAATAGTGCTGACTATACACTTTAGAAAGTGATCAACTTTACAGCCTTTATTTTATCTTATCTTGATAAGATACAACAATGCAAAGAGGATGTAAACTTTAAAGTTTACAGCCTCTTTGCATTGTTGAAGCGTCAAGGTAGTCCTCTAGGGTCCTCTAGGGCATTGTCTTGTTGATCGTTAAACTTCTAGAGTGAAGCTCTTATAGGACTACTGAGAGTTGCTCCAGCGGCTATGGTAGCCTCAATATCTGTATTATTTTAATTTTCCTCGTCAGACATTTCAGCTTCTAATTGTGATGCCTCGCACTGCAGCAAATACCAAGATTGCGGGGGGGGGGAAGCTCTATTGTTGGAGCGAATAACCGCTGGATGTAAGCGCCCGTTAGATAGATAGCCGCTGTCCAGTTCGTGGGAGCACCTGTTATTTTATAAATTATTTGTAAGAACGTACGGCATTCTTAGTTTTGACCAGTTTTAGTAAAAACCTTTTAATAAAGATCTTTTTGATGGTTTGGTCAGTTTTTAAGTATTTGTTGATTCAAAAGTTGCCAAGGAAGGCAAACGTTGCTCTAGGTTTCTCGCAGTACAAAAAGTTGCTGAAAACGCTAAAAGTTGCTCACAAGTTGCCGAGCACAATCTATTTATGCCTAATCGTCGGCATCATCATCGTCGTCGTTGTCGTCATTATCATCGTCATCATCATCTTCGTCGTCATCGTTAGCATCATCATCATCTTCATCGTCATCCATGTGACAGGCGACTGTCATCTACGGTGTAGACCTCTTCACATCTTGGTGCCTCATCAGGCTGCAAGGCTTGTTAACCATTCTCTGCTACTAAATTTCTCCCAAAAAAAAAATCAAGACCACATGTTAAACTGAACTTATTATCAAAGCTTAGTTTTCCCTCACTCCTTCCTCATGTGTGTATATCATCAACTATAATTTCATTATAACAAAACAGCAAAGCCGGCAAAAGAGAACTTGACGTTTCCAGGTATTTCAGATTGTCAGGTCTTTCTCATATACCATGAAAGTGGTACAATTTGATATATTAAGCTAATTTTGAACTCAAAACAATATAGCTAAATAGGTATAAAACTTAAAAATAATTTTTTTTGCACAAAAGGATAAGAAAAAAAAGTAAATAAATCAAAAAGATGAAACAAAAATGAACTTTAAAATAAAGCTTGCTGATTTTTTGTAATGTGACTGCTTCAATTAGTCGTTGCAGTTACGTCTTCAAAAATCAGTCGCGTAATTTTCCTTTCTATTATCATAATCGTACTCATTATTTTTATTATTTTTATCATTACATTATTTATTGGGCTTTAATTTCAATTTAATCATTTTTTTATATTTATTATGTATAGATATTATATTTTATCTTTCAATACAGTTTTCATTTCTTTACAATTCACTTCTTGTTTTCATTTTCATTTTTGTTCCATTTTTGTTCCACTTATCTACATTTATTTTTTTTGCCATTTTTTTTCTTTTGTGCTTCAAATGAGTCCATCATGTGTTTCATTTGCATGTCATTATTTTTAGTTTATCCCTGCTTGCCTTTAAATTCTCCGAGAAGAACGCAAAGACCCTCCGAACTATCGGGAAGGAAACTCCGGTTCCTTTTGCCTCTGCTGTTGTGTTACTCTAGGTATTTAACTGGATAATTTACTTTATTTCTCTCCGCCCTCCCATCCTTAGGGCCTTCCAACCCCACCCCAAACTCGTTCACAGGCTCCTCTCCTACTCGTGCCCCAAGAGGACTCTGGGAAAGAGGTTGCCTTGAAGCCCCGCGAGGTTCTTGCGATACAAGTATTTCTAGTTTATAATTCAATGTATGTTTCACCTGTTTAGAGAAGGTTATAGATTTATCTTCATGGTAAATACCATCGTCATCGTTTGCTCCTAACATCTCCGTTGCTTTATCGTCCTCTTTATCATCATTGTCGTTATCAGCAAGATAATCATCATAATAAATGCAATGGGTGTCAATCACTTTTCCAACACTCTACTCATGACGGTTCCTCACCAACAGTTCCTACACCTCTCTATAAAAAGGAAACAAGACTGCAAGCAAATTCAGTGAAGCTTTGACAGAAAATAGGTGGAGTTCCCCCCCCCCCTTCATTTCTTCAACTCGATTTTTGCAGTTTTAACACATGTTCAGTCCATTTAATTTGATACAAACTTTTTACGAATTTTCCGCGAACAGTTTCGATCCGAGCCTAATTTCCTTTTAGCCAAGGTTTTAGGCATTAAATAATGTTCCAATCTTGTACTTGCCTCTGCCGAGTTGAAATCACTGGCAAGGCCTTAATGACTAGTGCTGGCCAGGCAAGGCGGCACATAATATGCAACCTTTAGAATCTGAATAAAATATATGTCAAGAACAAGCAACTGAAAATCTATTTAATATTTCGCTCCGTGCTTAGTAGGCCTGGGTTTGAATTCCACGAACACCTCGTAAATCAAGCAATATTCATGGATAAGAAGTCCATTTCAAAGGGAGGATGTGTTCTATTAATGTGCATCACATTTGTATATTAACAGGCGCCTTTAACTATAAGGATGAAATTACAGGTGCGTCTTCATTACTTAACGATCCCATTCGGTTTCAGTTCCCTTCTCGCGACTTCAGTGGCGAAGTGTTTTTCTGGTTATAAATTTTCTTTCCTGATATATTTTTTTAACGCATTCGTAGACTTTTTTCCTGTACTTACCGATGGTCAACCAAGCGGGCTCGTTCACTGAATCGCCATATAACAGCATGTAACAGTTGAAGAAACTTGCTCTTCTGCTCACTGACATCAAGGATTCTCTGACCTAAATGTAAGGTTTCTCAAGAAAATGGATTTAAAATGCAAGCAAGACCTTCCCCATGGTTATTAAAACTGAATGCTGATATTTATCCCGCGTTTAATCCTTCATGTTCGTTCCTCCTTGTAGTTTTTGTCTACAAAGTATTCAGTAGATAACCGCTGTTTCAGACATGGCCTTTTGGATTTCCATTTCATTAAACACGAAATTCATCTTTGTAGAGCTCAGTAGGATGAACATTGAAATCAGAGTTATGGATTGATATAATAATTATAGGATTTTTCAGTCGTTTTGCAATATTTTGGGTGAACATTTTTAACCTTACTAATACATACCCAGTATCTTGTAAGTAGGGTTACGAGTTCAGACTGCTTCGTCGCTAGGCAGCTTACTGTTACGTAAAGACCGCGTGTACCTGTTGGACGCAACTTCTGGAATGACACATATTTTGGTATTTACAGGTTTCAGATCGATGCTGATGGGAGTTCAGAACTGCCATAACACGGCTGGACCTCTCTGACCTAAATGAGATACTTCTTAAAAACAGAATATTAAAAATATTAAGACACCACCTTTGCTGGGCAGTTGAAAACCGAATGCATTGATCGCTGACATCCAATCAATTTATGTCAGCTGTCTGCAAACAAAGTCAGTGCATCGCTCTGGATCGGCCTACATCTTATAAATTGCTCTCTTTGGTAGACTAGGCGAACCAGTAACTAAACAAAGATCGTGGGTTTGAACCCCACTAAAGTTTGAATGAACAAGCTTCAGTATTTTCTGAGGATAAGTGCATCTATCAGCAAAATCATATCAAAATCATCGGGTCCGTTTCTTTCTTCCTTACCTATTGGCGTTGGCAAACGCTTAAGCTCCAAGCACTAAATCTGAAACAAAAAAGATAATCTAACAGTTAAAATAACTGAAAAAAGAAACAAATATCTGCCTCACCTTTTAGATCTAGGAGCCGTTTTTCAGTCTTAATCAGCGTCACCATGCTTTTTTTCAAGAACGCAGTCAAAAGTACTTCCAAAACGAGCTTCTTCAGAGCATACATCAAACGATCACGTGCTCGGTCTCGAGAGGGCGCGCTCCCAAAAAAAAAAAGTCTAGGAGATCGGCGATGTTCGAGGAAAAAAAAGTTTAAAAAGGTGATGTCCAAAGTTCCTGAAATAAAACTTGTTAAATTAATTATCACTTTAGTTTAGAAAACATACACTGTTCAATCGTTATTGTGTTGATCAACCTTTATTGTTAATATATTCCTGAAAAAAAAACTCCGTTACAACAAGATGCAACTTATTTAGATTATTTAGTAGTGGTTGAAAGGGAAAAAACGAGTTGATGAATTCTTCTATGGTTCAACTTTATTATTCATAAACTTTTAATTACGTACAGCTCAATTACAATAACATCAATGCACAAATCAGTTTCTGCCCTCTATTCAGCACTTTACTTCCGACTTTGATTTAATTGGTGTCATACGTTTCTTCAAGAACGCATCCAAAAAGTAGAAAAAGTGTAGAAAACAAAATCCATTTGCGATCTTGAGAGGGCGCGCCCAAAAAAATGTTTCTCCACTCACTCTTGAAAAAGTTCAAAAAACCGTGGGGAAAATATGCGATTTCCAACGTAGCTGAAATGAAAAAATTAGTTATTTGCTTGTTTACTTTGAAACATACAGATGCGGCAGTTAATGTCATTCAATATGCGTATTTGTGTTAAAAGACATCACACTCACAACTCTGGTTTTTTATTTGTTTTACTTTTTATTGACGTTATTACAGCAAGTATTATTTAGAATACGTGATAACCCTGAAAATCAAATCATCATTAGTACCTATAAGTAACCACCCTAATAGATTTAGCATTAACCTTAAAAGAAAACATCACACAGTCACACAGACAACACATTAAGCAAACTGTTTTTATTGAATTCAGTTCGTCGATTACCAAAATTAAAGTGATTTATATAGACGGGGTTGCGCTCCTACAAGAATTTGGCGTCCGGGGAAAACCGAGGAGTGTGGAACACACAGATACGACACTTAATGTCATTTAATATGCGTATTTGTGTTAAAAGATATCACACTCACAACTCTGCTTTTTTATTTGTTTTATTTTTTTATTGACGTTATTACAGCAAGTATTATTTAGAATATGTGATAGAGCAATTTTCAGTTGAGTGTTGAAAGTAATCCAAGATTGAATTGGTTTTGCTTTACTGTGCTGTTTGATTGGTCTAGAAAACTCGCGCCACCATCTCAGCCAATCAGATGTAAACTAAAACCAATCGCTCCTTGGTCACTCGCGTTTTCCCGCGCTACAGGCCGGTTACACGAGTTTACTTCGAGTTGTCATTGGCTCCTTCTGATAATTTCCTTTACTCTGATTGGCCGTTGTGATTACTTTGGTTTTGGTTTTCGACACTCAATTGAAAAGCGCTCTAACCCTGAAAATCAAATCATCATTAGTACCTATAAGTAACCACCCTATAAATTTAGCATTAACCTTAAAAAAAAAAATCACACAGACAACACATTAGGCAAAGTGTTTTTATTGAATTCAGTTCGTCGATTACAAAAATTAAGTGACTTATATAGATGGGGTGCGTTCCTACAAGAATTTGGCGTCCGGGTAAAACCGAGGAGTGTGACATGTGTCCATAAACCTTGACACTTCGAATGAAACACGCCAGGGTCCCTCGAACGGTACGCAGGGATATTTGGCGGCTTGCTATCGAAACATCGTCGATACCAGGCCTTTACATTTTTGAAGCCGAATCCGAAATCAGATCGAAAGTCGAATCGAAAACCGTAAACAAGCCGAACGGACCGAACCGAAATTCTAATCGCTTAAAACAAGAAAAAATTCCACGTACCTTGGGCCACGTTGAATTATTACTTGGGCCGATTGATGTGGTGCAATGTTTGCGTTTTCTACGCCGTGAACCTTTTTTCAAAAACAAAGTTGCCAGCCGTGGAATTCAATTTGCCGTACGCTATTGCAGACCAAGCGAGCCTGCCTTGCGCAAACTTTGTACCAACATCGATCAGCCCTACCTTATATGGGATGCTGTACTCTGTCGTCATGTTCCTCCACCAAAGGACCAAGGGTACTGGGATGCACAATCCAATAGACCAAGGCGTAGATAGTCCAAAAAGTATTCGTTGTCTATGATGAGTTGCTCCAAAGATGAAGTCCGGCCGGCCAATTAATATTAAAATCATAAAATATTAGTAGCTGTCTCAACTAACATTGGAGTATGCGACAAAAACAACAACAACTGCCGAACAGGGGATTCCATGATACGATTTAATCACTTCTTCCCTGAACAGTTTTCAGAATTACACTTTCCGATTGCTTGATTCAAGACTGAAAATTTGTTTAATTCGTCAGATTCGTTTCAAATTTTTAAAAATTTCTCCCACTAGCAAGGAGAGGGGAAATATAGGACCTTAATTATGAAGACCAACGTTAGTTAAGACAGCTCTTTAAACTTATTCCTACATGCTGTCTCCTCTGGCTTTACCTTGGCTACCTAATCATCAAGTCGTTTACACTACAATGTCATCGACTTCTGTTTGCAAAACAGCCACTCTAAATTTCAGCGTAATTTTCTTCAGTTTAAATATGAGCCTAATGCAACGGCAACGAAAATAATTTTGATAGAAGCAGAATGACCTATTAGTGTAAACGATCATCAGTATCATTGCCGTCATCATCACCATCGTCATCATCATCGTCATCATAATCGTTTTCTTCTGTTTTGTTCTACATGATTCTCCTTCTCCACTCATCGCCGCAAAGGCAGCTACCTCGCCTGCTTAATAAGTAACTGGACTATCTTTCTATGGCTCTTGAAGTTCTTTGTTCTTCTTTCTTCGGCCGGCCTCTTCCTTTGATATAGCACTGGACCCATAATTTAATACAATTCAATACAAAACAGGTCAGTAAAATTCATTTTATTCACATTGCTAACGTATACAATGCAAATATCGCTCAAGAGTGTGCTGCATAGGATTCAATTCCAGTACCGTAGCTATGACGCACTTCAAGAGCTGTTGGAGGTAGAACATTGCTGATGACTCGAGCTCCAGGAAGGCGAATAAACCAATATCCACGAACGGTCGACGTGAAGACTACATACGCCTACCATTTGTAGACGATCTGTGCCTGCGTAGTGCAATGCAGGACTTCCTAAGAAGAAAACCCTCCAGCGAGACAAAATTAACAAGAAGACAAACCAGACCGTCTTCTTGTCAACGATGCCACGCCAGAGTATCCTCTCCTGCTACTTTCGTGTTGCTCATGAAAGACTATCTATAACCTTCGATGTTTTCACCTGAATGCCATTCAGGGACACGCATATAAAAGGTATGGTGGGCTTTCACATGTGTGTCCCCGAAATATTCGGCCTAACTGCATTCTCGTGATTACTTCGAACGTTACTAACTCTTCTAAAAGCATATCGGCTTGTCCGTGCTCCTCCAACAATGAAACTGCGTCGTACATTGGTCTCGAAGACTTCCTACGCTTACGATTTGTAAACGATCGAGTCTATGGTGTGTGGATTGTCCCATTTTTCCCTGATAATCTGCTACAAGATGTTGGCTCTTCGCGGGAAGAAACACCTGGTCGCAGATTACCTTTGTTGTACGGCTAAACTTGTCATACGCTAAACTTGTCAACTGATCTACCATCACAAGTTCGAAGTCTGCAAATGCGAATCAAAAGATTTCACTTCACACTCCTACTGTATAACATCAAAGTTCAATTTGAAAGCAGCGGACCCGAATTTGGGAGGCTAAACTAACTATCTACCTGTAACCAGAGAGACCATTAAGCTTGTGAGTGGTGACCAAATGAGGTCCTCTCAGTGCAGCTGAATAATCTGAATTCTCTAGTTTACTAAGTTATGTCTTAGAATAATAATTTTCTGGGTGAACCTTACGAATGATAGCTTCACTTGACCAGCGCATAGACTATCAAGTGAAGTGTGATAGATCAATTTAATTTGGCGCAACTAAGCGGGAGGTTGTTGTGAAGACGACGACAAAGACAACAACAACGGCGGTGGTGGCGGCGAAGTACATCCAAAAAAGGCGCAAAAAGACGCAGCCGAACCGTTTCCTAGAAGCCGAGCCGAATCAATCCTAAAAGCCGAAATCTTATCGTTGACCGAACACCTGCAAAGGAACCCAACTTATGAAAAAGCCCAGGGAGCCCCGCTAACTAATCTACCTACAGTTAAGTAAAGCCGAAAGAAAATCCGGAAAATTTAGGCCGAACGTGTGTGGAAAGTATGCTTTGCAAGGTTCATCCAGAGCTCTATATACCCCCCCTTGACCCAACCCATAAGGAATGCACCCAACCTGTACCATTCCAAGAGACTGGTTGTGCTGTGCTGATCTGAAACTGAGTAGTCAAGGATCGTTGTCTGTTGGGATGATCTGATCTGGTGGTCTGGTATGGTGGTGACGGTCTGATCTGATGGTCTGATGGTTGTCGGGTCTGAGGATGGTCTGGTGTGGTACTCGGATTTGGCGGTCTGATCTGGGGCTGATCTGGTTGACTGTTGTGGAGTTTTGGTCTGGTGTAGTGATCTACTCTGGAGATCTGTCTGAGGAAAATGGTCTGGTCGGAGTACTGAAAATTGAAAAGATGAGAAGCTGAGTTAATAGTAGTAAATGGCTCAATTAGGGAAAAAAGGGATTGATGCACAAGAAAAGTAGGAGAAAAAAATCTTGAACAAGGAAGCATGGGACAAAAATTCCCACTTTTTTAAAACTCCCATCACCCACTCTTTCCTTTCCCGTATCCCTCCCATCTTCAGCAATTCATGATACTTTTTCTTTATTCTTTCAAATACAAAATGTTTTTTAACAAATAGAAAATGAGGAAGAAATCTTTTACAAACTCGAGGCTAAGTTCCGTAACAACTTATAATAAGTCTATCTTTATGATTTAAAGGTACGATTTGCGATGTTAACTCCATTTCAATTCAATTTTATTTCTCTCAATATGCCTTGACTAATTCTACAGACTTTATAGGTTGCTGTTTACAAGTTTAGATAAATGTTTCTATAGAATTAATATTTGAGTTTGAGTACAGTGTGAAGGCCAAGTTAACCATTTGGTTTTCTACAGGACAAAGTCTCGCTGTTGCACACCGGGAAAAATAAATCAAATTTGACATTTTGTGAATTCCTTTCTGGTTACCAACATGAATCAGGGGGTGATGAATTTGGCAGAGGAGCAAGACATGAATTGCTGGGTTACTTTACTGAAACGGACATTGATATCTCCCGACTAAGCTTCGCTTGTATTTTAGTGACGGCCACTTGTATGACCATGTACGAACTTACGCAGAGCATCCAAAATCATGCATTAAATGTAATATATTTTGCTTGAACACTTTGTTTCATTTCTACTCGCTATTTCTCCGCTAACAACAAGTTATCAGTTTACTTAAAAACAAGAACGTTCGACATAAAGAAAATAACTAAATTTAAGCTGGAATGGCCTGAATGCAAATTTCTACCGAATTGACGATGACTTTAACGAGTTATTTACCTCGTACGCTGGTTGTAACATCCAAGACTGTTTTAATAGTCATCATTCTTGTAGTGAAGCTAGGAAAGACGGATAGCCAGTCAAAGTGAGAGCGTCTTGCTTCTTTTTCGCGAGGAACCTTCGCCATCTTACGTACGCGAAGCTATCAATTTTTGAATGTGGCGCGGAGCAACCACAGGTTTGATTTGCATAATAATGTTTGATTGGATTCTCTTACTGCACGTGTCTATGCATCAAGAACAAGGGTTGTTTACCACAAAACTCAGCTGAGGGCTTTTGGGACTTGTAAGGTTAATTAAAATTTGCAAAAAATTGAATACAGGGGCGCTTTCCATTCAAGCAAAACTTTCGAAAATTTGGAAACAGCGGCAAATAGTACAGAAAAGTTTCCAGAAATTCCGGAAACTGTTGAATTTCCGAAACGTGAACCATTCAATTGAAAATTCTAAAAAAATCCGAGAGCAAAGTTGAATTGAAAGAACACTTCCACCGCAAAAAAAAAAAGTCGAAAACTTGGATATACCTCGCGTGGTTGTCCTCTTTTTTGGAAATTTGGAAACTGTTGTTCCATTCGCTACAGGAAGCTGCCGAAAACTCAAACCGCACGTTTTGGGTGAATGGAAATAAAGCGCCCAAGGTCTTTGGATAGTGAGCTATTTGTAGGCCAAAAAAAAAAAAGGCTGTTATATTTGGTTGTAAAAGAAAAACTTACAACTTCTTCGCTCGGACCAGGTGACCCGAAACGCATTGACCGGGCGGAATGGCATGAGGCCTAGGGACTAGGCAAAGTAGACCTAAATTAAGTAAGATCGTCTGTTGAGTCAGACGTCGAACTTGGGACGCGTCGAAACTATCAACTGAATCAGACCAAGAAGCAGTTTTATAAATTTTGTCCCGAACGTGGCTAAATATACATTATCATACATTTTTTTAATTTATCAGCTTAGTTCGTCCCATGTGATGGAGATCAACGTTTGTCCCGGAGACAATCTTCAGACGTTCTATTCGTCTGAACAGAAGCAGACAGATAGAACATGTTGGACGATCCAAATCCATTCAGAAGAACTTAACTGAGCCGAACGTCGAACTTTTTAGTTTCATGAACTTGACTCACTAAATTTGATTCGTCTCATGAAAAGTTTGACGTTTGGCGTAGGCCTAAAATGCGTAATAAATTCACTTAATTGTCGGACCGAAAGCCCTTTTTCAAGCTCGTCTGTCAAAGTATAACATTAAGACATACTGTATTCGTTTCCATTGAAAACACTTGGGGTTGTAATTATTTATTCCAGTCTGGGTTGTTAACACACACCGGTTAACATACCTGGTTGGAAGGTATAGGAGTTTCCTTACAAAACTTGGCGAACTGCTTACATGAGAGATAAAAAGCGGTCTCGACTATAGGAGTGACTCGCCTAGCAGGGTAACCCTTTTTCGATGGTATGGTCACCCGCCTAGCTAGCCGGTCCAACTTCTCTCCATATAATTAACAGTTTGGCTCGCCCAGCCAGGTAAACTCGGTGAAGGCGAAACAATCAGAGAATGCCTGGACGCTGATTTATACAATCTAACTAAAGTTTACTTGGATGGGAGGGTCCCGGAAAAACTTTTCTTCTGATACACGGGTCATTTTCAAAAAATGCGACATGTCATGCAAAAAAGAAGAATTTTTGGACACGGGATTTAGATGACCTGTGTCAAGCAAGAGGGATGGTGGGATGAAACAAAAAAAAACTATGTCGGCACACGGTATTTCCTGAAAACCCTATTTCGGCCTATATATTTTGGTCCCTTCTCCTCAGTCTTTGTAAATGGGTCTTTTGTATCATTTAGTCACCTGATCTGAACGTTCTAAAAACACGAAGAACACTTTTAATTAATTTAGAAAAATAATTTCAGCAGGAACTAAAAGAGCGTAGATAACAATTTAAATCAACAGCAATTACTTCCAAAACGAAGGTAGATTGCAAAAACCATGCATCCTGTAAGTATGCATGACAAGTATCATCGTCAGGAAGTATCACCGTAAATCAAAATTATTTATCAGCGTCGCAAATACAAGTTCCGGAAGCTCCTTAAATAAAGGATAAAGAGTTCGATCTCTTATTACCCGGCAGGGTCCTTTTGGAATCTGGAATCCAAGGTCCACTCACGAAAGATCGGGAATCCAGTGCCTGGAATCTGGAATCCACGGCGTGGTATCCAGAATCCAAGACTGTCTTGGATTTTCTTGGGGCGAAAATGTTGATAGTGTATTTAGTTTGTATCGATTAGTCAGGTGGACCCAACGACGGTTTCCTTGAAAACTCTTTTTAAGCTATCCAGGGTACTTCTAGATCTTTAGAAATGCATTCTAAGCGGTGCTTTAAGATTTGTTTATATCAGTGTTCGGTCATTCTAGGGGAACTTGAGTCTTTCCGAAATTACAAGGGCGTCAGTATTATTTTCCCGAAAATTTTAGATGTAATTTAACGTTTTACGTTTTATCCTCTCTCCGTCACATTTTCGAATCCGGAAATTGTAGGGGATTTTTACGGCATTCTCCGAAGCTACTTTCTTGTTTGGATGTTCGTATTTTTGGAATCAGAGAAAGTGTATGGGCGAGTATCGTAAAGCCAGAGCACATTATGTGATAATGTGGTCTCAAACTCCACTGCAGGGCGCATTTTCTGGAGCTGAATTCTTAAGAATCCTACGGCCAATGTATTCATTAGGACAAAAAAAGAAAGAAAAAAAAAGAAACGACGCTGTCTTGTGTTTGCGTTCTTCCTTGTTAAAACGTGACCGTTGCCGTCGTGTTGTGTAAGCTCCTTATAAGCTCTTGTAATACTTAGAACCGGACAGTGCCATCAAAAGGTGAAGAAAAACCCCAAAAGGCGACTCATCGTAGAATCCTTTGATGGAGACGATGAAAAAGCATAGGACGCTAGCTTTAAACACTATTTCATTTAATGGCTGCCTTCGCTTAACATGCTTTATCGTTACAGAGTTAATAATTTATAGTGTTCATCATTTTTTTGACTCAGAAAATCCCTGGGGGGTACTCCCTTACTTTTGCCTTATAGGTATTGGTATGAAATAGGGTCTAGGGTTAGGATTTAGAGAGTCGGACAGCACTCGGCGGACCACCACCACGAATTCCTGAATTCCCAGGAATACCCTCCGGAGAAAAAATCGAAGGTATTTTATAAACTAGGCCCGCTTTCGGCCAGCCCTTTTAATTACACCTGCCGTCCTGCATGTTGTGTAAATTGCTACAATTGCATTGTGGGAGATATCACCTTTGTTGTGAGAACCTGGGTACTAGACAGAGCCACCAACAAGAAGGGTTACTTTTAGCGATTTTGAAAGCTTTTGAGTTCACTGTTTACTCTCTTTACTGTTCCTCTTACTTCGTATTTAGCTATGTGCCGCTACAGATGGAGCAAACTGTAAATATAGCAAATTTAAAATAAAACTACAGTGGTTACACAAACAGATTGTGTAGGTGCCCTGTGGTATCATGGAATGGCTGTTAATATTGACGGGTGTACAATATCGTGGTTGCAGGCTTCCAGGCCAGCTAGAAAGTGTGAGATTTTCCATTGATTGTCCCGTTGTGCGGACGAACGGGTGGACGGACGGAGAGACGCTCACGTGACTACGAAATAGATAGACAAATTTTCTTAGCTATCGGGTTCTTCTATTAGGCCTTTAGCGCGATTCTAAGAAAAAAACTTGCTTGTATCCTCGGTACACCTTATAATACGATTCAGTGGCCTCAAAGCAAGACTATAAAGTAAACAAAAAAGCAATCTTGAGAAATTTGTTTTACCGCTTTTTACGCAGCGTTTTTTTAAGTTATAACTTCTGACGAACATAATTTTTGGCCGTTTTTAACGCTCCTGTAAAATTCTGTAACTCAGTTGGTGCCAGGAGCCGATAGTAATTGGTTCCCACTGGTGTAGAAACAACGCGCAAGCGCCAAAAGAAATATAGTTTGCTAGTTGCTCGCGAGGTCTCTCGCGTATAACGGACTCGCTCGCTGCGAAAAGCTTGCTCGCAGTCTTGTGCGATTTAACAATTATTGTACACGAAACATTTTAAAAAGTGACTAAACGGGGCCACTGACCCAACCACTCGACCCTTAATAACAATAGCTTACTAATCTCACAGACGCTCTGTTGCCGACCATTAGTATAACAGCTCTAGAAGTGCCTTTGCGCGGGCAAAAGAAACTTATCATGGTTAGTTGTCTATGACATCACAAAAAACCTCACTTTTGGAAAAAGAAAACCGAAACTGAAACTTAACAGAGAGATTTTATTTTCACCTAAAAAAGAATTTTTTTGTGACATTTCAAAGATTTGTACTCCTTTGACTAAGGATGGTACAGATGTATGTGTACAGCTACGAACAACTTGTAGCAATCTGCTCGTAGCTGTTAAAAAGAATTTTTTTGTGACATTTCAAAGATTTGTACTCCTTTGACTAAGGATGGTACAGATGTATGTGTACAGCTACGAACAGCTTGTAGCAATCTGCTCGTAGCTGTACACATACATCTGTAAACCTGTTTCTTCCGAGCATCGGCTCTCCCTCGCGAACAACCGTCAACTTATAGACCTAGATGGTGAAAAGGAAGTTTCAACTCGTAAAGTATTTGGTAAGTTGACTCAAAAATTACATATATACTCTACAAAACTTAATTGACCTGAAAGCGTTTCAGTAGATCATGTTTTATGAAAATCGTGGGAGTGTCGAGAACTATTTGCGCTAATACGTCAATGAGTGGTTGACGCTGAGGTTAGGAGACGGCTTTGTTAAATATAGTTTATTTACCGTTCTACGAGCTTCGCAAAACAACAAGGTCCTATAATTATAGATACATAAGCAGCTGTTTTTATTCACAAATTGTAACTTGCTCATGTAAATGGTGTTTTGTTTTCGGTAGAGGCGACGTACTGACTTTGCGCATGCTCCCTCACATACCGTATTTATTCGATTAACCGCCCTGGGCGCTTATTAAATTTTTTGGACCTTGAGAGTGGGCGCTTTTTCGAGGTGGGCGCTTATTCGAGGCTGGGCGCTTATTAAAATTTTCACCATTCTTAGCAAGTGTAGTAGTATATTTTGCAACAAAACAGTTAATGCTAATAACAAAAAGGGAAGATGTAACAAAGCAAGGTTTCTGTAAAATACTTAGACGAAAACTCCGTCTTCGGGAGGGTCTCTTATTATATCTTATTGGAGTTTTTGTGGGAGGGAGTGGGGTGGGGTGGGCGCTTATTCGAGGCCGGGCGCTTATTAACTTTTTCTGCCTTTAGGATGGGCGCTTATTAGAGGTGGGCGCTAATTCGAGGTTGGGCGCTCATTCGAATAAATACGGTATGTCTCTTATCTCCATGTAGCTCCATGTCATGGCCTTTCTGGAAGATAGCGTTCCTACTACACGTATTTTCGTAGAAAACAATCTCGTTTGGTTATAGCGGGGCTCCCACGCGCGTGGACAGAGCCCCATACTCATAGAATATGGTCACCGAGCGTACGTACGTACGCGTCTACGGATTGTACGGGTTGGGTAGGGGAGACTATCAAAAAGAAGGGAGGGGTGTCTCAGGCGTGTCTTGGCAAGTCCACATCTTTTACATTGGACATTCACAATATGGTCAATTGACAGCTGTCAAAACAGGATAGCCACTGACCAGTATCCCATGACCATATCGCGGGCTCATGTGTCAAGTCATTTAGGTGACGTGATTTATTTGGAAGCTGTCCGCTGACCAGTTAAATGTTTTTACTAGATCGCGATCAATGTTCAAACTCATACTTTTTAGCTAGTTTGGGATCGGAGCACAGGAAAACTGATACACATATTGGACATCAATGTTGTGATCAATTGACAGCTGTCAAAACAAGGTATCCGCTGGCCAGTATCACTTGAGCGTATCGCAGGCTCAGGCGTCGACCCATAGTGGTCAAGTAAATTTTTGAAGTTATCCGCTGACAAGGTACTGGTTTTCAAATGATCGCAGGCTCAAGTGTAATTTTTTTGGAAATTCATATGAAATATGTTGTGTTTATGTGCCGCACAATTAAAATTTTGATTTCAAACTGACCTCGGACGCGAAAATTCAGCCAGCTGCTACAGGGAGGAAAGGCAGTTGCTTTTGACTTTTCTCACCATGTTCACGCGTTTTTCACGCTCTACGTCGAATTTTTTACGGTGTCCCGTAAGTGACATTCTAAGCAAAGTAAAAAGATGCATTAAAATAAAGATTTTTGTTTTGGATTCAGAGTTTTTATCCAGCCAACATGAATTTCATTATTCGGAATAGCTGTTTTCCCCAAAGTCATTACTCCGGATCCAAACTTTTTACTCTGGATCCAAAGTTATAACTCCGGATCCAAAGTTACTATTCCGGGTCCAAAAGTTATAACTCCGGATCCAAAGTTTTTACTCTGGATCCAAAGTTATAACTCCGGATCTAAAGTTACTATTTCGGATCCAAAGTTATAATTCTGGATCCAAAGTTATTACTCTAAATCCAAAGTTATTACTCCGGATTCAAAGTTTTTACTCTAAATCCAAGGTTATTACTCCGGATCTAAAGTTATTACTCTAGATCCAAAGTTATTACACCGGATCCACAGTTTTTTCTCTGGATCCAAAGATATTATTCCGGATCCAAAGTTCTTACTCTGGATCCAAAGTTTTTACTTCAGAACCAAAGATCCAATCCAATTTAATATTCCGAAACTGGAGTTTGAACACGTGACATCCAGTCCACCATTCAACATGCGGCGGCTCAAGGTGAAGAAGTAGAGGAGGTAACGTTTCATTCCTTTTCAATTTGGTCCCTTAATTATTTTGATAGACATCTTAACTAGTTGTGTTACGTATTCTAAGTATTTGGAAGAACGTGCTCAGAACGTGCTGTTTAGATCAGATCGTAAAAAATTAGTTTGCAGATCTGATCAGAACAACACTTTCTGAGTTTTCTCAGCATAAAGGCTGGTCAGTTTCCATAGAAAATGGCTTCCAAATATTTACTTCACTAGTGGTGTCTATCAAATTAATGAAGGGACCAAAAGGAAGGAAACCTGAAACGTTTCTTCGTCTACTTCTTCACCTTTAAGACCCCCCTCAAAATCAATTATAAATAGCTAGACACGGGTATCTCGACCTTAGATATGTAAGAAACAACAAGATCTTCAACTATCAATGAGATTGACCAGGTTCTTTGTTTTCTACATAACCCCGCCAAATGTAGAAAACGAAGACCCCCCTCAAACATGCAAAATCACTTGGAAACGGCTCGGCTAGACCTCTTTTCAGCCCTTTGACCCAAGGTTCATAGGTATATCTTGGTGGTAACACTTCTTTAAAGATCAGATAGCTGATAGACTTTAAAACAGTCTGAACTTTTCAGTGCGCAGTTCAATAACGCGCGAACGATCTAACGTCTGGAGCAAGAGGAGAGCGAGAGTGAAAACGGAGAGTGAGACTATAAGGAAGAGACGCTAGCGTGTGCAGCTCGCGCCCTCATGCGCCAGCTCAATAGGCTACACGTGAACAGCTTTTATATCTCAGAGACTCGGTTATAGTATGGAGCCTTTCATGGAGTTCCATTCCTGCAAATCAAGTATTAAAAACACGTCTTTGCATTGTTTGTATATTAAAAAGAGAGGACATTTTTTGGAGATGTTATTACAACTTGGCTCAGGATTGTTAATGTCTTCCTTGATTTTCAGTTCTGAACATAAAAGCAGTGTTCAAAGTTGCTGCAGGAGGTATAATAGTAGCATCCGCCTTTCAGCTGCTAAGGCGTGGCTGCACATATGAACAGCTAGTTACAGCCGTTAATACCTGTGTCCTACCTGCTGGCGCTAGGCCGTCTACAAATAGCTGAGGGCAGTGTCATCCTCAAAGCTCAGGCAGAAAATTGTTCAACTCTTGACACCTTATGGAGTTTATACACAGACGGAACGCTCAGAGAATCCCTACAAGCCTTGTTACAGACGAAATAAAAGAACTTGCCGGTGGAGAACAAGTCGAGGTGATCGTGACCATAGACGAACAAGAATACGACAAAGCCCGTGAAGAGTTAATCAGTGAAGCACAAGGTGATTTTTTTTTCGTCTTAACATTAACGCAGGGTTGATACCTGAATAAGGTGTCAGTAACCTCATCTTTAAAACCGGAAAAGTGACAATTTATTGTAAACTATTGAGTAGCACAATTAGTTGTAAACTTGAGTAGCACTTAAATCGGAAAAATTAAAAAATCAAAGCTAAAACCTATTCGCTAGAAACTGAACACAATCCCTCTTCTTGTTACTTTGTTCTTTAGGTATTTTGGGTCCTCTGCTTTCCTTACGCCAGTTCGCTTTCTCCTCCAAAGAAGCCTATTTGTGTTGAGGTAGGATGGGAAGAGGGAAAAAGGATTTCGCTCTTCCCATCGTCCCCCGCGAGGCTTCCACTGCGGAAACCCCTGAGGAAGAGAGACAGTTACGTTCATTTGCTTCTCCATTTACGCTTAGTCTAATTTTATCACGTAAAGGTCTTGTAATGCAAAGGGAGGAGTGGCAGGAGAAAGTCGCTTACATTCAGAATTATTTAGCACAAACCAAGGATATCGATACACAAAGCTTCACAACCGACAGTGGAATTTCGAGATCACATTGAGCTCCGTCTGAACTTGGAGGAATCGAGGAACCCAGGGGTAAGATTCGTATGATCTGAACAGGGAACAGAGACATCCCATAATAAGCCCCCCTCCAAGTGTATTATAAAGAATTCCATTTATTATGAAGTTTTGAAGCTCAAGTAAGAACCAGTAACTGCGAAACGTATTTTGATCAGCACTGCCATAGCTTGTTTCGAAGCGCTTTTTCCTTTCCGCTTTTAAGCCCGCTTGTATGTAAATCCCTCCGCGTTTATGAACCAGTGGCGGATCCAGACCTTCAGATAAAGTGGGGGCCCGGTCTTAAAAATTTTTTTTCGGCCCTTCGGGCCTCAGTTTGGTCCAGTTTGGACCCCTTCCCTGGATCCGCCACTATGAACCCTCCTAAAACCCCTTGAGAAGATATATATAATAACCCAGGCCTTATAAGCGACAGTTTACGGTAGGTTGGCCACCGCAGTGGAATTAAGAAGCTGATGATTCGAGCACAAACTCTTCGAATCAAGTCGCGATGACCAAGGGCTAGCACTCTAGGAGTAATTTAGAAGAAAGGGAATTTTAACATCGAAAAGGTCAGAAAAATTTCCGAGCTCCAGATGAGGTTCGAACTCACTGACAGACCAACGAGTTGACAAATGGATTTGTCAAGCGAATGATGAAGGTAATTAGTTTATAAAGATAAATATAAAAATAAAAAACTTTTGTTCTTTGTTTTCTGGTTCAGTGCGTCCTTCGAAGTAATCTGTTCCACGTTGGATCGTTGTAGAAAGTGCAAAGGACTCTACTTCGTTTCTGGTGAAAACGAAAAAGGATAAGCCTTAAGGGCCGAGATTCTTTAAAGTTTGATATAACCTTCCTTCCCTCCCGCCGTCGCCATCTCCCTGTTATTTTTATTGGAACCTCATGAGTCGACGTAACACCAGATCAGCCATATTGGCCTGTAATCAGCTCATATTATCGCCTAGCTAGAGAGATTGAGATGGTTTGTTTACTCAGGGTGTCAGGCGAGTCCTATTTTCTTCAAAGTCACTGGGTTAGCACGCGCTAGCCTGAGAGAAACGAGAGGGTCTCGTCTCGCCCCTGTCCCTTTTTTGTCCCCGCCCGCTCACTGTCTGAAAATTGGACGGATCTAAGAGAAAAGGCAGACTGCAATCAGTCTAGAGTCCTATATTTCCATGTAAACTCCTATGATATTCGGAGTTTTAGGCATGTCCTATAATCCCAATCATGATCAACTGAGCAAAAATATTCAAGAAATATTTAGAAAATTAACTAAACGTTGCATTGCAAAAAACGGTTAAACGGTCAATAAAAACGTGCAGCTTGTTTTGCAGCATTGAGATCATCAAAACTGTCTTGAATAAGACAGGTTTGAGTGTGGGTGGCAAACGCGCAACATCGCTTTTCACCTCGTTTTGCAGCACTTTTAATTAATGTTGAAAAAGAAGTTGCAAGTTTCCTCTTTTTCTTTTTGTTGTGCTTTTCAAGAACAATTTAGTTGTCTACAGCCATGAAATAAAAGAGTTTTCAAGGACGACACAAAGATATTTGACTGAAAGATTGGCTCTCATTCCAAGCGCGAAGCTAGTAATAACCGATATTGGGTATTGGCTACATTTGAACACTGAAGTACTTTCCCAGGAAACTCTTCATGTACGCATCAATGAGAGAAGCAAATTAGCTCTTGCCACCATATTAGAGCTACTGAATAAACGTTGGCAGACTTTAGATCTTATTTCAGTGTTCCGGGAAGTTCAAAGGACTTTACCTATCAAGAAGGCCCCGCAACAGTTTGGTCAAGGGAATTTCCAAGTTTCTGTTTCTGTTTGTGACTTACTTGAAAATTTGTCCTGCCTTCCAAGACTTCAGAAAACGGAACTATGAACAGGACACATACACCCCACCAGCTTCATCCCTCGTTTCTTTCCGCTCCTTGCGCGGGCGACCCGCTTGCAGCTCTCGGAAGACCTCATGTGATTGGTTGGGAAAACTACGAACAAACAGAGTTAACGATGGAACCTACCCCGAAAACAAAAGAACTGCGACCCATAGGGATCCCGCAAATACAGTCATTACAGGTTCTGAAGAGCTGCAGGCAGACACGCCTTCCCTTTCAAGGGAGAGCTTCCACAATGAACCACGTCGTGGCTCCAATTAACCACTACAGAAAATACCATAACGTACCATGATACTATTTGTTGGTCACTCCAAACTTTTGCATATTAAGCATTGTCTCCAGTTTCTCTTGGGAGTTAAAATGGCCCCAAGACAAACTGAAAACAATGCTTATGCAAAATTCAATTTTTGGAGTGAGTAAAGCTGACGAACAAAGAGTATTATGGAATGTTGTGGTATTTTCTGTAGTGGTCAATACTTGGCGTGCGGCACAAAATTGCGGGAACATTTTTGGGCAAAAGGACTAATGAAGTAGCGTGAACAGTGCCAATTTCGTGCCCCTTGAGACTTTCGAATCATGCTGAGGAAATTTACATAATCCCTCTTGTTAAAAAATAGAGTTAGTAAATCGTAGAGTGGTAGAGCAAAACAACGTGGCGTAAGGACAAGGACAAATTTTTTTGTTCAGATTCGTATAGAACTAGTTCAGTCTTTTTTTGGACGCTATTTAGCGCATTGTTTAAAGTTTTGGATGAATACAGTTCTACTCGTGAACACTTTTCCTCTTTCACCAGACAAAAGAAAATAGGCTGAATCTTGGATAAAACTTGGACATAATAAGCTTTTGACACTAAGCAATTCATAACTCTGGTAATATTTCTTTCAAAGATCTAAAGTACACAAACTATACCAGTTATGCTTGGGCGTATTACACCCGCCGTAATTTCATGTAGGTATAAATCGATTCGTGAAGTAAATTAGCGATATTACAGCCGGTAGGGTGCTTTTTTTCGCAATCAAAACTAAGAAGTTGGTAATTACAAGATCAAAATTATTTGCAAATAGGCCATTTGACAGTTGTGTGCTCATTACCGTGGCCTTTGAATAGAAGCGAGGCTGGGGGTGACCTTGTTATGTTAAAAACCTTCCAGCTTTTCATGCCGCATATCGTGCTATTCTCCTACATTTTGAAAAACGGGAAGGTTTGTTAAAAAAAACTGGATCACCTCCAGCCTCGCTTCTATTCAGAGGCAAGGGCACTGAGTACACAACTGCAACATAGCCTTTTCTTTTAAGGGATTGTGTATATGGCCGTTCTGGGTAATTTTCGAAATATTTTGAAGCAAAGAAATTGGCTCATAGTTTGTACTCATGTGAGGCCAGTTGGCTTCCCTGCCTCTGCATATTACTTTTGAACGATATAAATTAATGATATTCATAAGAGATTTCGGCTCTTATGGCTCTTAGAAATTTCATAGATGTTGTTCTCGGAAAAGGAACTCTAGTTTGTCTTTATTTCTCCTATGTAGATTGTTTTGCGTAGAGTACAAGCATACAGATTATAATTAATAGACAACATTTGCGGAGGAGCATGTGAAACGGTCAGTTGTTCTCACAGAATGTTTTGCTATGGCCATAGGAACGATTTTTTTCACTACACTCAAATTTCAAGTTATATAACCACGTGTGACATACAATCACAGTCCACGGATAGCAACCCTCATTCTCTCTTGCTAAGTTCAATTACATTGGAGGGAAGATCGTTTTATAACGTGGCTGCTCTAGGCCACCTTAACTAAAAAAACTTGGTTTTAACTTAAACTTAATTTGTGCGAGTTACTCCTGCAAACCGTAAAGTTGCTTTTTGTGTATTTGCCAAGACGCACGCGTGTGGAGGGGTGTAGACACGCCTTCAAGGGTGGAAAGAGAGAGTGTTCAGACCTTGTTTGCTGACTAGGAGGACTGACACAACCTCTCTTCCACGCTTCAAGGAGTGCCACTTCTGGTTCTTTATATGGTAGCTTTGACATTAGTATAAGTAATCTGCCTGACAAAGAGAGTTTCACCCAAGATGCAATTTGGATTTGAATCTCTTACGCTGAACCATATCGAAGGGTTTGGCAAAGTCAAACACAAAGTTAATTAAGCGTGAGTCTGGAAGCCAAACACAGCAGAGGTGGGTTGCACAAGCATGCAAATAACTAAAAGCCTGGCGGTGCTGACCATCTGGTCGAAAATATTCCTTATGATTCTAGAATTGAAATTATGTAAGTACACACTGAATTATGCTCCAACACAACTTACAGACATTGCAGGTCAGGGAAAAACTCGATATTTTGTCGCCAGCGATCTGTCCCTTGCTCTTTCTTAAACACAAGGCAGATGTTGGCATACTAACAGTTTGTGGCACCAAAGTCAAGAGATTTTTGAAAAATTAACGTTAAAACAGTCCGTTAGTACCCCTGTGAGCCACTCCCAGCATTTAAATTTTTATCTTGTCATTTCATATTGACTTACACGAAGACTTCAGTCTTGAATCTTATCAGTCAACGGAAATGCGAATTCGAACAAAAAGATTCGACTGACCGACAGTTATGTCTGTATACTAAGTGCAAAAAAAAGTGAAGTGAAACACATCGTATCATGTTTAGCGTCTAAACCTTAAAGCATAAGGGAAAGTGGAAAAGGGATTTGACTTTCCAAATAAATTGCAAAATCCAGCCAAGAGATTAGTTCCTGACAAACGTAATCACCTGATTGACCGAGAAAGAGCCTCATCCAGACACTGTCATGTTGCGAGCTCTCCCTTATCGTCTCTTTTTTCGATCATGCACAGTTTGGGAGCATATAATTTCAAATGTATGAGATCCACGAGACGAGTAATAAAACAGCTCACTTTTTACACCAGGGTCTTAACACATTTCTCGGAATTTTTGAAGGGGAGGGGTGTAATGTAAAATATTTTTAAGATATCCCATGACTAATATTCTAAGGCTAATCATAACGAAGAAGTCTTCCAAATTCATGTTAAATGTTGTTATTATTCATTCAAAATATTTCCCCAATTCTGATTGGGTAAAAACAATGCATTATTCACCATAACCAGCTACCATGACCAAATTTGGAAGAATTTTGCGATTAATAAACCGATGACGTCAAAAGTGCAGCTTCCTTGCAGGTTAATGCGCTGTTAACCGAGAAGACCTGGTGATGAGGTTGAGTTGTTTTGGTTGCGAAAACAAAAATGGCGGACATTTCACTCGTTTCAAGAGTAAGAACTAGGCAAAATAATAGCTAAAAACATGGCAAGAACAGCAAGAGGACAACTCGAAGGGCGACATCAGTGTGCTAATTGGATAATATTTGCGGAGCTGAACAACCCTAAACGTGCACTATCGAAGATGAACTTAACATCAATGGAGGTAAGAATGTTTTAGCTATGTTTTTACACCAAGAATAATTTTGAATGAAAAATAAAACAATTATTGAATTCGGCTTTCGTACATGTCTCGGAGGGTGTTATCCGCCTCGGTCTACGGCCTCGACGGATATCACTCTCCTCGATCTCCATAATTCTTCATAACATACTCAGCCTCATTCATTAATGTTAATTTATAACTGCATCAATTGACCAGCCACTCCCCGTTTAATCAAAAAGTCCTTTGAGTCAAAATGCCCACCAGATAGAGAGCAATTCGTTTTCCTTTTGCAGGTACAAAAAGTCGCTACTGATTGTCTTCTCGTAAAATCGGTCGTAATAAGACGAGGTCAATATAAGGTCTTTCTCCTTACGAAACTTTTGGTTAGAGGAGTACTGCACCAGCAAATAAACACGAATTGCACCTGCCAATTGCAATCCGAATTCCATTCCTAGCTGATTTCGTAAGCAAAAATTAGATAAGGGCCTGTTTACATGAAGGTTGGGGACCCCAGGTAGGTGAGGTAACCCACTTAGGTGGGGTAACCCGCCCGTCCATATAATCTCTCATTTCCATTTGATCACATTTACATGGTAGGTGGGGAGACCCGCTGCGGTTTACTACCTGGGGTCCCCCACCTCCATGTAACAGGCCTTAAGAGAGACACGTTGTAAGGTCAATGTTGTGATACAGAGAAACTGGAGTTTCTCGTTTGCCGTGGTGGGAATATTGGACGTGGTCGATCTCGACTAGTTTTTTTTTCTTTTATTTTTTTTTTCAAGTTTTTTTTTAAAAGTTTATTTTACTTTACTATCTATTGATTCCTGGTGAATGTCTTTAACAATAGTTTTTGGAAAATAATGTACATAAAAACCATAAATGCCCAGATTATAATCTACTTGAGGGGACACTATAATCTCCTGCTGTCCAGCTTTCATGTCGTACACACTTTAGCGAACAATGCAAATGAAGGTTAGCAGCTGTTTGTTTTGCATAATTACGCAAAACCTCATGGAGCATGACAAACATTATTATTCGGTTTAATTCATATTTGATTACATCGCGTGACTGGCAAAGTGAAATCAACACACTCAGACGGTCTTTGGATGCTAAATGCAGATTATTTTCAAGGACAAGGACCCTAAACTTAACCTCGTCGTCAAAATGTCGGCCATCGAATACAATAATCTGCTTTTTAAGACAATCCAACGCCTTAACGAGTCTAATGTAGGTGAGCAATTACGCTTCATGTGCAGAGATATGGTGGCGCAACGTGACGAGCAAAGCATTAAAGAATTGTTTCAAGAGTTGGAGAGCAATGGATTTCTAAGTCTTGACAAATTGGAAGTTTTGAAAAATCTGTTAAAAGGCCTTGAAGAATGGTCACTTTTTGGGAATGTCATATCTTTCGAGAGAAAACGAAAGGAATATATCAGCTTACTGGAGAGAATTATTCATGTTCTCGATGAGCTCGATTGTCTGGAACAACTTGTCGCCATTTGCAGTGATCGGATACCGGAAGAAGAACATGGCAGCATACAAGATGTAAGATCACTTTTAAAGGAGCTGGAAGACAAAGACTCCTTAAGAATTGACCGTCTAGAACTCCTGAAGAAAATTCTAACAGAAAAGCAGCAAACTGATCTACATCGGGAAGTGGAGGAGTTTGAAGAACGAATAAATCAAGAGGATGAATTTGAATGGCGAAAAGGTATTTTCCTGTTACCAAATGTGTTTCCAATACGATAGTTCTCATGTGTACTAGGACTTGGTTAACCAAGTAAGGACCTCGTGGTTTTTGACTTCAAGTATATGACCATTTCTTTTATCGTTGTAAAACTTGGCAAACAATTCCTATTTACCCTTGCATCTATTTAATGAACTTTTTCTTTGACAGTCTGCGGCAAGCTTACCAGTCACATTCGCCGGACTTGTAACGTCAAAATGTATCACCAAAACAGGGCACTGACTTTTTTAAACTGCCTTCGCCTAATTTTATAGTTTAGTTGGCAAAGGCTTTACAGAACCGCCGTAAAATAAAGTCAAACAGGTCACGTGACCTAGCAGAAAAAAACAGTCACTTATAAGTTATACAAAGAATACCGTCTCAAAAGGCGGAATTATGTTAGTTACTTACGTTCTTTAGATCGTTTTGACAAGTAATATTTTAAATGCGTTATGTGATTTGATGAAACACGTTTTGTGACGTCATCAAAAATGAATAATTATTCCACGGTATATAATCCTTCTGTTCGATCAAAAACGAAGCATTTTAACCGTTTCAAAAGTCAGACATGACCGGCCAAAACGGTCATTTTAAAAAAGAAATACTTAGTCTTTTCTTGAAATTTTTACAAAAAACCCATCACTGCCGTGCATACCATTTTGTAATAAACTGCTCTGACTGGATAGTCCATTTGAATAGTGGAATTAATGTGGCCAGCCGGCTCTAAAATTAATGGTCGGCGCCCTAACTTTCGCGACTGAAACAAGCCGATTCCTATCTTCAACGACCTGTAACGGCAAGCCTAATATTGTCTTAATATTTTCTGGGGTCGGCTATATAAGAAAATCCAAGCCTTTTAAGCTTGGATGGCTTTGTGGTATCAAAATACTACAACTGAGTTCACAGTGTTTTTTTTTTTTTACTGTCTTTCGAATTCACTTAACGTGTTAAGCGTAAGGGCCATGCTTGCATGTAAAACGTAAACTGATCTTATCACGTCTATTTCATTTCAGCACAAGTAACTGCGATTGCGTCATCTGTTAGCAGCAATTTAGCTGGAGGTAAGTCTCGTTCGTGCCGAAAGATCAGATCATGACGACTATTGCTATTGTAAATTGATTTGCTTTAAAGAAAAATAATGAAATGTATGGAACGTATGGCAAGCCAATCGAGTGACCCGGCTGTATCGACTACCCTCTTGGTATTAATTTAGCCCTTGTGGCAGGCGCTTGTAAGTAACGGCGCAGGAAAGAACGGGCCCCATTCTTTCTGGCGCCCATCAGTGGCCGATCTAGACCTTTAGAGAAAGGGGGTGGGGGGGGGGG
>CALNXI010001144.1:33288-48063 GCA_942486025.1 Porites evermanni | reverse complement strand
ATATATATATATATATATATATATATTCATTTTTTGAGTAGAAAGTATTTCGTAGAGTGCTCGACTCAATTGATTGAGGAGCATCAGCTGTAGTATATATAAGATGAAATGGCGAAATTCAAATTGATCGTCAACTAAAAAGTGCTCAATGGGTTTACCAGAGCTTTGAATAGATACGTAGACTTGAAATAGGTCAAAAACATTTACTTGCTACTCATTATTTAGCTTCAGCTAATGACTTTTAACTACTTCCCATTGCACTTAGATGTCAAATACAGTGAAACCTGTATTAAACGGACACCCTCGATCGGAGAATGCTGTAGTGTCCGCTTAATACAGGGTGTCCGCCTAATACAGGTTTCAATAGATAACGTCATATGAGATGTCAAATGCCGTTCAAATGAAGAGTGGAAATGTTAAGAAAACTCCCAGAGACTTTGACGATATACGTTTGCATTAACTTCTTTATCAAAGTGGACCAATTGATCATAGTACCATAAACATAGATTGCAACTCAAATTTGAAGAAATCAGATGAGTGAAACAACCTCTATACAAACAAAACGAAATAGAAAACAATGCTGTACTGTGAAATTACGTGAAATTAATCAAATAAGTTGGTCAAGTCAAGTTTTTTAATGTAAAAATCGAAAAAGTTGTGGGTGACAATTCGAGGTAATTTTTCGCATTTCCGGTGTCTGGCATGTTGGGTGGTGGAATTTGGTTACAAGTGTCCGTTTAATACAGGTTGTTAACAATAGAAATGAATATTTCAGGTACTTTTTAGGTGTCCGCGTCTGCTTAATAGAGGTGTCCGCTTGATAAAGGTTTCATTTAAAGTAAATAAGAGTAATAAATTTTGGGACTTCGGCTACTGTCCGCTTTAATAATAGAGGGTGTCCGCTTAATACGGTGTCAGCTTAATACAGGTTTCACTGTAGTTAAAATGCACTTGAAATTTCTTTAGCCACGTTTTAACAAATCCAGACAGATAATAGACATGTTTTACACTAATCTAATTGATCCTTGACCCTTTCTCAAGTAAAATTGTTACCAAGGACCTAAAAACGGCCGTCTCATCATTAGTTTAGGTCTTTCAGAAATACCTTTGGCTTACACTGGACTGTTAAACCGTAAAAATGATTTGTGCAGTTTATGGTCAGAAAAATTGCTTTACGTCTATAATGACTTAGGTCAGATTCTTGAGTGTGGCTTTTATTTGGCGGGGATATTTTCTGATTCGCGGGTCTCTAATTTTGCGGTTTTCCAAATCGCGAAAAACGCAGGCGAAATTAAAGACCTGCGTAGCTAAGTACCAATAAGATATTATAAACGCGATAAAAGCTAGTATAGGAGCCTGGTAAGTATAAGTATGGTTTCAGTTTGACAACCGAATAGCCAAGATGCCATACTAACAACAAAAAATAATGATTTCATACTGAATGAAAAGACTTGTCAAATGATCTTTTATTCTGCAGATTCCACAAATGAAAAAGGAAGAACAATAGTTGTTAAATTTTGAATTTGTACAACCTCAAAAGTGTAAAATTTGAACCCTGAAAAGATAATTGGTGCTGTTTTTTGTTGAGAAATGATGGCGACTTTATTTTTCGCATTAGCGAGAAGTGTTAACTCCGGCGATCGCGATCGTGTATTTGTATGATTAAGCAATGTTTATTTTACTACGGTATTGAACCTTTGATTCTAGTTTGTGCTTACCTAGTTTATACTTCTAAGTACTGTTATATAAGTGTGCAAATTCGCTACTTTTTTTCTTTTTAATTCATGGTAAATAACCTTAGCTATTCAAGTTAGATTTGGGACCCTTCCTATCCCCCTAAGTTAAAGGCACCTGAACTATAATCTTGGCCACTTCTTCAGATACCAGATCCTTGTCAGTCTTCATAACTCCGATGACGAAAAGCCCGAAGAGGATCTCACCGTACCATTCTGAAGACCTGATTTTTTCCTTCTCATACTCTGTGCTTTTAGGCACCGTTTTCATGTGGAACGACGTTGTAGAAGGGTCACCCGCCTACCTGAACTTAACCCTGGACGAGCCAACTTTTCATAAATTTAAAAAACGTGGCAAACTGTTTACATAAGAAACCAAAAATTGGCTCGGCTAGAAGGATGACCCACCTAGCGCTATCTGGGTAACCCCTCCGTAATGGCAGGGTTACCGTACTAGCCCGGCCAACCTTTCTTCCATATAAACACTTTGGCACACCCAGCCGCTCCGGGTCAGGCGAGAAAATCATAGCATGCGCGAGCGATGCTGGCTTGGGAAAAGGAATCAACTATTTTCACATAAACCGTTGCTAAAGTTAACTCGGCTGGGAGGGTAACCCTCCATGCCAGGACAACGTTCCTTCATATAAACAGGGTCTGGCACACCAGCCAATAAGTGTTATTTCGAAAAGGAAATGAAGTGGAAAAACTTGTCTTTAAATATGATTGAGAAAAAGATAGCGAATTAGGGAAGAAAGGAGTTGCTAAAACCTAAGGAATGGGGAACAATCATGGGGAGCGCCAGGCAGCAAGAAGGACAGGATAAAAATACTTAACAAGGAAAAAACGTACCTCCAATCCAGTTACGTAGAGTAAAAGAAAAATTTATTATTATTTATTAGTTGGTCAAAAAAAATTCGCAGGTGTGGCGATTAACACTTTGTTAATCAACGGCACTGCAGCGTACAATAGTCTCGTCATTCTCAAAATAACTATATCAACATGGACTAGTGATGAAGAGACAATTAATATCTCTTACTTGACACACTTTAATTTCGATAACAGACCACTCCCGTTACCTTTCATTTTAGAACAAAAATGTGGTAGACGAGGCTTAATAGACCTGACTTTTTCTGATTTAGATACGAGGAGGGCACATTTTCTGAAATGCCATTGCAATTTTGGTTTGTGATTGATATTGTGTTATTCCTTGATTTCAGTTCTGAACATAAAAACTGGGTTAAAATTGGCTGGAGGGGTTGCAATTACAGCATCCGTCTTGAAGCTGCTGAGCCGTGACTCCACATATGATCAGTTGGTAACTGCTGTTACTAACTTCGTCCTTCCCGCTGGCATTAAATTGATGCAAATAGCTGAGGGCTCTGTGATTCTTAAAGTTCAGGCAGAAAATATTTCAGCTCTTGACGCCTTGTGGAGTTTATACAGAGAGGGAACGCTAAAAGAATCTCTGCAAGCTTTGCTTGTTACAGACAAAATGAGAGCACAACTTGCCGGTGGAGGACATTTGGAAGTGATTGTGACCATAGAGGAACAAGAATACGAAAAAGCCCGGAAAGAGTTACTCATTGATGCAGAAGGTGATTTTTCCCAGTGTACTTTTGTATAACTGCCCATGCCCTTAATTTCGCAATTTTACTTTAAACTTAACATTAACGCACGGTTAATGCCTAATTTCATCTTCTCAAACATGTTAAGGCATGGCTCAATTTTTGATCTCGACCCCCCACGAAGATAAAGCTGTTTTTCTTCTACGGCCACGCATTTTAATTCTTAAAGTTGCAAAAAACTTCCGAGAAACTTTCTTTCGAGGCGTTAAATTAATTAGGGTTGAAGTGATGTAGTCACATGAAGCGTGACGTCATAATGATATTCAAAAAGAAATTCAAAATGGGGTAGGAATGGTTGATTACAACACAGGCGGCCCAGACGTAGTATTTGTCACTGAATGAATATATTAATATTCACATGGACAAATTAATGCGATGAGTCGTCGAAACTCCAATGAACTAAAATAGTCCAAAAATCAAAATATAACAAAATAAAGCTAAGATACCTTTAACTGAACGTATCCTTGTCTTTCCTGGCCGGTTAAAGTGGCATTTTGTTAGTTTTGCAATTGTAGGTACTATCCACTAAAGAAGAATTAAAGGCTGGCTACAAAACAAACGGACCATCTCCACGCGCCTTCACACGAAGCGCTATAAATTCAAGAATAATCGACGAATCCGCTCCAAATTGCCATCGGCTAATCTGCAGGTAACGTGGGCTCCTGCTTCTTGCTCGCTGGCTCCACAAAACCCATCGCAACTACATAATAATCGCTCGCTCATCAACAAATCCAAAACCCTAAAAAGGTCACCTAGAATTTTCTGGAGCCTTTTTCTGGCTGAAATTTTCGAAAAGGTAAGTTTTGATCCCTATAATTTTCGGATCACTAGGCTTTCAGCTAGGAAATCCGAACAGATGAAAAATTTTTAGGGGATAAAAATATGCCGATATCTACCCTTTAAATACTAAAATACGTTTAACAGTGCTATGTTTAAGTGGTTTTGAACTATATTCTCGTTGGTTCCCCCTGATTAATTTGTCCAAGTGAATATTAATATATTCATTCAGAGTGACACATACTACGTCTGGGCCGCCTTCTAACTAAGTTAGAACCATGTGTAAATGTTTGTTTTACCGTACGAATTTTTTTTCCGTGGCCGGAACGGAGAGAATTTTTAATTTCTTAAAAATATATTAACAGGTGAAAAGTGTCACGTGACCAACTTTGCTTAATTACTAATTAAATAAAAACGTGAGTCAACCATTCCGGCCCCGATTCAAGCAAGAAATGATGATACAATAACAAAAATGTTGTATTGATGGGCTCCTGATTTAATATATACTGTGTGGCATCTCGCCACCCCATTTTTAGTTTTCTGTTCTTTCCTGGACTCGACTATAATTGGTCACGTGACACAGATATCTGATTTCTTACGTTACAGGAAAATGAAGGTTACCGATTTTTCCGAGGTTGCCAAATTTTGGAAGGTTCTGATGAATTTTCCCAAAGTTATGACCATTATAAGATTTTATGCAAATTAGCCTCAGGCCATGCCTTAACATGCTTGAGTTTAAATATTGATAAAGTTTTAATAACTAAAGAGGGCAAAATCATTATACACTGTAGTTGTAAACTTGAGTATATAACATCCCAGAAAAATCAGTACCCGACAAAACAAGCCAAACAATCTATTCACTTTAAACTGAACATTTTGAACTCTTTAGAACAAAATCCTTCTTGTTACTTTTTCCTTTGGCTTTTTTTTTCTAAATGATGTCTAACCTCGCTTAGCTACCACCCAAAATGTGAAGATTTAGGGCTCTCTTGCGGGAAAAATTACGAAAAAGCTTGGCAGGAGTTAATCAGTGATGGACAAAGTGACATACTTGAACTGTTAGGAATAAAAAAAAACTTCCTGCGGCTAGGTAATCAGCATTTAGAGATATGTTTCATATTTTCCCAAATCAATGCTTATCACTCCTGTGATCTTCACATCGTTTGTTGCTGCGCGCTTAATACCCACTTCTATTCCAATTAAATTGTTTTTTATTACATTTGCTCATGTATCCCCATGTATTCCCATGATCATGCATTATGATTTCAGAAGACGAATTTCTCGATGGTAGAAAAGCAAAACGACTTAAATTAGACGAAGATCAAGAAAAATCATTTTACATTCAGGAATGGCATGCTAAACAGTCCTTCTACATCCCACATAGCGATAAAAACAGCATAATATCAGAAACATGCGACAGTGGAATAGGGTCATCATTGTATCCACCGTCTGAGCTCGGAATAGAAGACACCAGCGGTAAGCTCAGTTAAACTTTCTAATTTCCGGCTTGCTACCATGTGCCTTTTCTGTGGCTATAAAAACACCTGATCCAGACATCACTTTTTGTCTGTCTTACTCTGTGTGACAAAGGTATCAAACAAAGAACGTTAACCTCTACACTTTATATCTGGGATTTATTGGAAATAATTTAAAACACTGCATGTGTAGGATAGCTGATATATTTCCCGTTCAAGTTGTAGATGGTGTCACATACTCTGCAATAACAACAACAACAATGTATTTTTAATTATTTAAAGAATCATGAAGTCCATAATTCTTTATACCCTGCAAATAGCTATTAATGCTAATACAGCAGGACAACAATTTTGAATAAAGGCGTTATTGAATAACACAAGAAAAAAGGAAGAGAAAAGAAATAGAACAACACGCGCAGAAAGAAAAAAACCCCACACAAACTCAAGCACAGGGGTTTTGTTATTTGAAAAAAAGACTAAAATTACAACTGGAGGTACATATACAACGTATCAGGTTAACTTCAATCGAGGCAATTTTGGTATGCTTTTTTACACTAATCTACATTATGATGTTTAAAGCATCGGATAGAAAAAAAGTGGCTCCAAAAATTGAATCGTGCGGGATAGATAAACATTTGTTTCTTTGTTACAAGAAAATTGCAAGAAAAAGCGGAGCAGCCATTTCCCGTTCTTGCGGACGTACTGTCCAAATAAGAATTACAACCGTATCTACAGCGGAGGTTTAACTTTATTTTCTCACTAATTTTATGTTGGTTGTTAAGAATTTAGTTTTCTCTTGAATTTATAGATATCCCTTCTAAACTATACCTGAAAGATCTAAATGAAGAAGTGACCGCAGAATTGGCGTGGAGGCTTCAAGCTGACCCAGTTGCGCTTGAGAGATTTTGTAAATCATTTGGGCTTAATTCATCACAAGTGACTGAATTAACTACGACAGCACTCTTGAAAATTTTTCCTGATACTTCAGTTAATTCTTTAAAAGACGTTTTGAAATCGTTAAAATTGTATGACCTTGTTGAGATTTTGGAAGAAGCAACAAAACCACGCGCACTTCGTCCCAGGCTTTCCCTAAAAGAAATAGAAAACTTAACGGCGGATGTTGCTAATCGTCCAACAAAGTTTTACAATAGAGCGGAGGTTTTGATCATCAATTTCTTTGAAAGTGATCCTGAAGAAGGAGCTAAAAAAATCGGATCTTTTTTTCAAGAAATAAATTCAGAAAACGGAGTAACTTCATTGACGGCAAATACTTCTGGAAAATTGTTTGAAGATTTGGCAAAGTTGAAGGAAAACACGTATAAAAAAGATAACGATATAGTGGAAGTTGGATGGACGGAGAAGTCGTTAAAAGAAAAACTGGACAAGATTGTAGCGCACAGTGAGCCCTACGAAGAGGAGCAAATGATGCAAAGACGATTAAAACAGCTTGCAGAGAGGAGGGAACAGCTGACGAAAGAAAGAATTCAGATTAACGAGGAGATGAAGCAAAAGGAAGAGGAGCTAAACAGAGAAAACGAAAAATTCAAATTGGCTGTTACAGATGTCGTCGACAAATGGATCGAACAGTCACATGACGGTAAGTGGATACAGTGGAACCCAGTTAATACGGTCACCAATGGGCCAAAAAAAATTGGCCGTATTAACGGGTGACCGTATTAACGAGGTTTTTTTTTTCTACAAGAAAATGTATGGCCGTTTAGCCGTGCGGCCAAAAAAAGTGGCCGTAATAACGAGGTGACCTTATTATTCCACTGTAGTTTGCATTGCATCAGTCGTGGCACTTTGACGAAGGGCTGGGAGGGGGAGGCTCGGCTCTTTTATTGATTGAAGAGAGAAGTCTCAAACGGGTGAAAATCACGGGCGACTCCGTCCCGAGGTCCAACCTTTTACCCTTTTTAACAGAAAAGTGTCCCCTTTTTATATACCTTGAGCTTCTATCGACAAATGGTACCCATTTCACATATCTTGTTCAGAACTCTTCCCTGCTAGCAGAGGTCTCTCACAACGAGGCAAAAATGAGAGAAAGGAGAGAGACTCTCTCCTTTCTCTCATTTTTGCCTCGTCGTGAGAGACCTCTGCTAGCAGGGAATCAGAACTCTTACTAACTACTGCAAATCAGTGCATTGTCTTTAAAACATGAATAAATCACAAAACCAGAACGTTTTCGAAACTTTTTCACCATCAGAAAATGTATTTGCAAGCCCTTTTGGGCCTTTTTATCGAACCGAAGTGACCGTTATCCCCACCCTTTGATATACTCCAACAAGTAAAATCACTACCCTTTCATATACGTGAGGCCTCCCGGTAAAGGCCATTATAGGAAATCCCCCCGGGATTTGCCAGGATAAATTTGTCAGCCGGCTTGCGCATGACGAAACGCTAAGAATAACTGTTTTTCTTCCCTTGTAGATAAGAACTCGACCCTTTTTGTCGTATTTTATTTGTTCAACGGTTTTTCCAAGGTCTGGTCAAGGGAAGGTCGGAATTCTATGGGAATCATAGGAGTTTCTTTGACAGAAAAGTTGGAACTCATCCACGGCACGAAGCTTCTGATAACTGGTTTCTTCTCACGTGTAAACAAAATTCCCCGCGAAACTCTTCAAGTGTGTAATTTATATCCTAGTGGTGTTCCAACCATGATGCTGGAGATTCTGAAGAAGCGCTGGCAGACACTGGACCTCATTTCAATGATGCAGGAATTACACAGGACGTGCATCGAGAAAATACCTTATGAAAAATCTCAATCTGCGAAGAAATTTGAGGGTTTCAGAAAGAGCGTAATAATAGAGGAAAATTTGTCTTGTCTTCCGAGGCTTCAGCGTGATGACGGGACAAATGTTAAGGAATAAATAAAGCTCGCAATTGTCATTGAAAGTCTTCTCCTCCTCACGGCTCTCTTTTCTTGAGAGAGCTCCATCATAGTGTATGAACAAGTGTTACTGTACCAATTTTGTGTAGTCTATGATTAGACGTCTTGTGAGCAGACATTTTATAATATAGTCGCGTTTTATTGAGAGCCCCTCACCCCGGTTATATGGATGAAATGAAATAAAAGAAACACGATGGGCATGAATTACATCTCCGATGATAACAGAACTGAAGAAATGAAAATTTAACTATACATTGACACTCAAATAAAAGTGCACTTTTTTATTTATTTTTTTTTTCCCTTTCGCCTCCTTCCAGCATAGTTGAATAATTTATCGGCATCTAGCTAATACTAGGATAGACAGATTGTGGTTAACAAATGACTGTATTTATTTAAGAGATACCATCTCATTTTTCCTCGCGGAGCTCTTAAACGTACCACTAACTTTTCCCTTACTAAAAGAAACCTTAGGCTAGTATAAAAGCGGGTTGGACATTTTCAGAAATGTATTGAGTTTTATCACTGGTTTTTATAATTCCGTAAGGTTCACAATAGCATTTATAATAACAGCATTTGTCTACTGTTTTCTAATATTGTAAATTTTATTAATCTTTGTGCGTTTAGGATTGATTTAAGAGTTTAGAAAAATTATGGTATGAAATGAGGATAAAACCTTTCGTAAGTTTGTAACTTGAAAAACCCCTAGACCCCGGGGTATTAATACCGTAAAACTCCGAAAATAAGCCCCGGGGCTTATACTTTTCAAAGACCCTTTTTGAGGGGCTTATTTTTGGAGGGGCTTATATTCGGAGAGGCTCATCTACGGAGGGAAATTTGCGTTTCCAAATCGATTGGGCTAGCCTTATAGTTGGAAGGAAATTTACCGTTTTTGCTTTGTTTTACTTTGTATTTGAGGGCAATTTTCCAAGTACAAGCCCCCCGGGGGGCTTATATTTGGAGGGGCGATTTAACGGAGGGTTTTCAGTTTGCGTTACCGGTTTAGGGGGNAGGATAGACAGATTGTGGTTAACAAATGACTGTATTTATTTAAGAGATACCATCTCATTTTTCCTCGCGGAGCTCTTAAACGTACCACTAACTTTTCCCTTACTAAAAGAAACCTTAGGCTAGTATAAAAGCGGGTTGGACATTTTCAGAAATGTATTGAGTTTTATCACTGGTTTTTATAATTCCGTAAGGTTCACAATAGCATTTATAATAACAGCATTTGTCTACTGTTTTCTAATATTGTAAATTTTATTAATCTTTGTGCGTTTAGGATTGATTTAAGAGTTTAGAAAAATTATGGTATGAAATGAGGATAAAACCTTTCGTAAGTTTGTAACTTGAAAAACCCCTAGACCCCGGGGTATTAATACCGTAAAACTCCGAAAATAAGCCCCGGGGCTTATACTTTTCAAAGACCCTTTTTGAGGGGCTTATTTTTGGAGGGGCTTATATTCGGAGAGGCTCATCTACGGAGGGAAATTTGCGTTTCCAAATCGATTGGGCTAGCCTTATAGTTGGAAGGAAATTTACCGTTTTTGCTTTGTTTTACTTTGTATTTGAGGGCAATTTTCCAAGTACAAGCCCCCCGGGGGGCTTATATTTGGAGGGGCGATTTAACGGAGGGTTTTCAGTTTGCGTTACCGGTTTAGGGGGCTTATACATGAAGGGGCTTATTTTCGGAGTTTTACGGTATGTTAGGTAATATAGTGTGAAAATCGCTTAATCTTTAATTATCTGTGGTTTACACAAAACGAAGGAAATAATAGGGCGATAAAGCGTCCAGCATTATCGATTGCTTTTTAACAAGAGAAAATATAGTGCTCTCAAGTAAAGTGGACCATAGCTATAGTCGGAATTTGTAAAAATGAGCGGTGCTACAGTCGTTTTACTCGTTACTGTAGATTATTTTACACACCTGTTTTCCTGTAGCCGATAAGTTTTGAATTAGTCAATAAAACTAAGATGAGCGGTATTCACGATGCCTCTGTAATGTTTTGTGTATAACCCCCCTTTGAGTCAGAAAATGACACACCATATAGGAAAAAAGAAGAGCTTCTCACGGCGAGGCCATTTTATCATTCCTCACAGTACTAGCTTCGACAAGAGCTGTATCCAAATTACCTGATTTCCTAGGAAATCAGAGGGCAGACTGCCAAAAGATCTAGTCCGATCCCTAGAACGAGGCCTAAGCAACAGCACCGGTGAAAGTTCATCAAACTTGTAATCTGACTTAATGATACGAGCTAAAGAAAATGTTTCGTCCAAATAAGTGATGGCGGCAAAATAGAGAATATAAAGCAGTGTAATGCTGTGTTACATGTGAACAATATACGGTCGAACCTGTGTTATGCGGCTCCCAAGAGAGTATAAAGGGGACAGAGAAGGCATCCTCCATACACACCCTATTCCATAGGTAATTCGTCTCGAGTTATTTTTAAGACCACAGATCCCAAGGGGGATTAGACAACAGCCAATCACATAGCGCGAATGTGTTTCGCGTGGATGACCCACGCTCAGAGCCACGCGTCCTTCACGAATTGAGACAGAAAAAAATGGCGGAAGACGTGGAGAGCAACATTGCTATTCGTTTTGTCGACGAAAACGACTAAAGAGCGATTTCTGCTAAAGCTGTGTCAGCGAAACGGAAATTAAAAAAGAATCGCCCTTCCTCTCTTGTATAGAGCTAACAGTACAGCAGGGAAATCCTTAACACAGTGAATATTCTCTCAGGATCATTTATAATTNTATATTCGGAGAGGCTCATCTACGGAGGGAAATTTGCGTTTCCAAATCGATTGGGCTAGCCTTATAGTTGGAAGGAAATTTACCGTTTTTGCTTTGTTTTACTTTGTATTTGAGGGCAATTTTCCAAGTACAAGCCCCCCGGGGGGCTTATATTTGGAGGGGCGATTTAACGGAGGGTTTTCAGTTTGCGTTACCGGTTTAGGGGGCTTATACATGAAGGGGCTTATTTTCGGAGTTTTACGGTATGTTAGGTAATATAGTGTGAAAATCGCTTAATCTTTAATTATCTGTGGTTTACACAAAACGAAGGAAATAATAGGGCGATAAAGCGTCCAGCATTATCGATTGCTTTTTAACAAGAGAAAATATAGTGCTCTCAAGTAAAGTGGACCATAGCTATAGTCGGAATTTGTAAAAATGAGCGGTGCTACAGTCGTTTTACTCGTTACTGTAGATTATTTTACACACCTGTTTTCCTGTAGCCGATAAGTTTTGAATTAGTCAATAAAACTAAGATGAGCGGTATTCACGATGCCTCTGTAATGTTTTGTGTATAACCCCCCTTTGAGTCAGAAAATGACACACCATATAGGAAAAAAGAAGAGCTTCTCACGGCGAGGCCATTTTATCATTCCTCACAGTACTAGCTTCGACAAGAGCTGTATCCAAATTACCTGATTTCCTAGGAAATCAGAGGGCAGACTGCCAAAAGATCTAGTCCGATCCCTAGAACGAGGCCTAAGCAACAGCACCGGTGAAAGTTCATCAAACTTGTAATCTGACTTAATGATACGAGCTAAAGAAAATGTTTCGTCCAAATAAGTGATGGCGGCAAAATAGAGAATATAAAGCAGTGTAATGCTGTGTTACATGTGAACAATATACGGTCGAACCTGTGTTATGCGGCTCCCAAGAGAGTATAAAGGGGACAGAGAAGGCATCCTCCATACACACCCTATTCCATAGGTAATTCGTCTCGAGTTATTTTTAAGACCACAGATCCCAAGGGGGATTAGACAACAGCCAATCACATAGCGCGAATGTGTTTCGCGTGGATGACCCACGCTCAGAGCCACGCGTCCTTCACGAATTGAGACAGAAAAAAATGGCGGAAGACGTGGAGAGCAACATTGCTATTCGTTTTGTCGACGAAAACGACTAAAGAGCGATTTCTGCTAAAGCTGTGTCAGCGAAACGGAAATTAAAAAAGAATCGCCCTTCCTCTCTTGTATAGAGCTAACAGTACAGCAGGGAAATCCTTAACACAGTGAATATTCTCTCAGGATCATTTATAATTTACAGTTTGAAGAGAGGAATTTCTGGTTTGATATTTATTCTTTTATTAGTCTTTTATTATTCAACAAAAATAACACTTGGCGTCCTATAATAATAATGATAATAATAATAATTTAATAACTTCTAGAGCGCTATTTACATTCACTGATCAACAGTGCTTAACAGCTTAAAAAAACTACAATATAATTCAAATTTGTAAAACTAATTACATGTACATGAATATACTATGCTACTTGCTTTATTGTACAAACGACCAGTTTCAATAGACCGGCGAAATTTCTCATTTTATTAAAGCACTGAGGTTACGATAACTTCGAGTTAAACTGATTTCACGGGTTGTCAAAGAGTCTAGCGATTCCCTTTTCCCAGGTGAGCGCCGACTCACCTCGCTTCAATATTCAGAAATGCTCTCGATCTCTTTACGCTTTCATTGCCTTTCGCCCGACATGTTTTGCATGGCGTTTAGTCATGCGAAACCTCCACGAAACATCCACGCAGCGCGAGAGGTAACTTTATCCCGATTCTAAAAATAACTCGAGACGAATTACCTATGGAAGAGGGTGTGTATGGGGGATACCTTTGCTGTCCCCTTTATCCTCTCTTGGCGGCTCCGTATTAAGCGGTTACCCTCTAATAAGCGTCAGTTTCAAAGTCCCGAAAATTACTTCTCTCGATGTACTGTAATTTCGACCTCTATTAAGCGGTCACCTCTGTTAAGCTATCACGGTCACCATTTGCGAAGTCCCAACGAGACTTCTTCTATTGTCTTAACTTGTATTAAAAGGTCACACGGTGTTCATACAGTTTCAAAATATGTATCAACGAGGTACGACAATTGATTTCCTTGTTTATTTTCGCAAATCATTAAAACGCCGGAAATGAATGTTTCTATTTGATGTCAAGCGTCTGTTCTGATCAGCACTGAGGAGATCTAATTCTTTGAACTGTATTTCTTGCAACCTGTTTTAGGCGGTCACCCTTTATTGAGCGGTCACTTAGCCATCCCCCGAGGGTGACCGCTTAATACAGGTTCGACTGTACTATTCTTTGATCATGACGGCAGCGCTGACAATTCCTCGTCAGTGGGCTTTTGCGAGGTGACGATATAATGGTGTAAAGAGAGAGTGTGGCCAAATGAGGCTTTCTTTCGGTGGACGGCTGCAGAAAAAGCGACGATGACGGTAACGACGAAAGTCATCCGTTGAAAAGGCGACCAGAAACGGAGTTAAAGTCAGAACTCTTTTCAAAGAGTCCAACTCCTGTTGTTGACCAAATGCTTGCAAAGTAACCCAAGTTTAAAAAGGGAAGTCGAGGCCCTTACCAGAATGCAGCGAACCCCGCTCTTCAATCTAAATTAAGCCGAAAATTGAAGTTAGGAACTTCAAGCCGAAGTGTGTGGAAAGATATTTGCATGGTTCATCCAGGCCTCTTTATGTTGACCCCTTGGCTCGACCCATGTTGAATTATCTGACCTGGATGACACGCTTGAGGGCCGGGTGACTTGTGGTAATTGGAAGCTGACTGGTAAACTAAGGTATCTCGTGATATGCCAAAACGGTCTGCTCTGCCAGTGGAAAATATGTGTGTTGCAGGAGGGATGGGCCGTCTCTAGGGTAAACATTGGTTCACTGATCACTGCCAGTGTGACGTCACGTCATACATCGGTGATTTTCAAAATGGCGGGCAAATTTTGTTGTCTTGTACTCTAAGGCCCAAGGGGGAGGGTGGATGGGGTACTTGCATTTTGGGCTGGATCAGGAGCCGATTACTTGGAGCCTCCATCTCCCATATAAGCCCTTGGAGTCAACCCTCTCCGACGAAAAATTAGTTATAGAAATACCTTTCGCGGAATATTTTTTACGCCTTCTCAGTAATATCTGATCAGAGCAGAGCCATGATGATACGTCACACGCTGAGTCACAGAAGCGGGATTTGAATGGAAGTAATCGGCTCCTGGCTGGATAGGCATGTACCGACCAATAGGGTATGGATTTTGAGGCTCTGGATCCTCAAATAGGGTATCATTTTTGCCACTGTCGGTGTCGCGTTCCTGGTGCGATCCTTAGACGGGGCACGTAGAAGGCCTAAATGTAATATTTAATAAACGGTCCTAAATGTAATAACAATTTGCCGTAAATGTAATAAACTCTTAAGCTGCCAATTACAGTAATTACTCGAATAAGTCCCGCCCTCAAATAAGCGCCGCATTTGGGGGGGGGGGGGGG
>CALNXI010001144.1:10480-20584 GCA_942486025.1 Porites evermanni | reverse complement strand
AAAATGACGCCAATATTGCGCGCCTTATTTGTAGGCTTGATGATATCAGTTCCTATTTTAATAGAAGGTAGCCGTGGGGGCAGTCTGAACCTAGAATAGAGAATGAGAAGTTCCGTTTTGTCAGTATTTAGTTTCAATTTGTTAGTAGTCATCCAGTTGGTGATATCGACAAGACAGCTTTCAATCCGGGAAATTGTAGTGGTAAGATCATCCTTATCATCGCAACTGAAGGTGGTGTACAGTTGAGTATCATCAGCATATAGATGGAAGTCCATGTCATGCCATCGTATTAGGTCACCTAGTGGGGCCGTGTACAGCAGATACAGCAGCGGACCCAACACGGACCCCTGGGGTACACCAAATCTGAGCGGACGAACTGAAGAGGTAAATCCATCCGGGTATACGTACGTGCACTCGTAACTTAAGTCAGTTGCATGAAATCACTTACGTGGTCCGCTTAGGGAATTCACTTAAGTGGGGGCACTTACGATTTTCGTAAGTGTTCACTTAAGTGTCGTTCATGCAACAGAAATTGCGGGTGTTGTATAAAACTTTTATTACAGGAAAAATAGCACGTCAATTTACGGGACCTATGTAGGTCCTGTATCGTTACTGTTTTTACTAAAGTTAACGAGATCTTTTACTGAGAGGTGAAAAAACGTATTTTCCTCACGTAATTCGTTCTAATGCGCTTTGTTAACCTCTGATGTACACTTAAAGGCCGACTTCGCGAAAAGAGAAGAAGAACTGTCATTTTCAGTAGATATTGAAGAAAAATAACGTTTGCATGCAAATTTTATTTTTTGAGAGGCTCAAAAGTGTTCGAAACGACTTAAAACTTTCTTTACACTCACCGATGGTTAGCTTAAAAAAAAAAGAGGGCGTCATTAATAAAGTACTACATCAAAGTTACGTGTGCCTTTAAGTGAGCCCGTAAGTTACCACGTAAAACAGTAACTTACGAGAGTGCTAAGTGCGTTCCATGCAACACCCGTACGTGTAACCATAACGGATTCGTACGTGACCTATTTAAGTGGACCCTTAAGTGTAGTTTTTATGCAACCGGGCCCAGGGCCCGGTTGCATAAGCCTCGCATTCAAATAAAGTTTACATGAAATCGTTATTTTACTTCAATATCCACTGGAAATGTTTGTTGTTCTTCTTTTTTCTTAACGACGGCTTTAAAATGTATATCAGAGGTTAACAAAGCGCATTAGAACGGAATTACGTAAAGAAAAAACAATTTTTTTTCACTACTTAGTAAAAGATCTCGTTAACTTTAGTAGACACTATAAGGATACGGGACCTACATAGGTCCAGTAAACTTACGTGCTAATTTTCCCATAAAAAAGGTTTTATGCAACAGCCGCAATTTCTGTGGCATAAATGACACTTAAGTGGATACTTACGAAAATCGTAAGTGCAGCCACTTAAGTGAAATCCCTAAGTGGACCACGTAAGTGAGTTAATGCAACTGACTTAAGTTACGAGTACACGTACGTATACCCGTAACTGTTACGGGCGTTTTACGCAACCGGGCCCAGGGCCCAGTTGCATAAAACCTACGCTTAAGTGCCCACTTAAGTAGGTCACTTACGAATCCGTTATGGGTACACTTACGTGTGTTGCATGGAACGCACTGAGCACTCTCGTAAGTTACTGTTTTACGTGGTAACTTACGGGCTTAAGGGTACACGTAACCTTGATATGGTACTTTATTAATGATCCACTCTTCCTTTTTTTAAGCTAACCATCGGTGAGTGTAAAGAAAGTTAAAAGTCGTTTCGAACACTTTTAAGCCTCTCAAAAAATGAAATTTGCCTACCAACGTTATTTTTCTTCAATATCTACTGAAAATGATAGTTCTTCTTTTTTCCCAAAAGTGTACATCAGAGGTTAACAAAGCGCATCAGAACGAATTACGTGAAGAAAAATGCTTTTTTCACTTCTCAGTAAAAGATCTCGTTAAATTTAGTAAAAACAGTAACGATACGGGACCTACATAGGTCCCGTAAATTTACGTGCTATTTTTCCCGTAAAAAAAGTTTTATGCAACACCCGCAATTTCTGCTGCATAAACGACACTTAAGTGAACACTTACGAAAATCGTAAGTGCAACCACTTTAGTGAATTCCGTAAGTGGACCACTTAAGCGATTTCATGCAACTGACTTAAGTTACGAGCGCAAGTACGTGTACCCGTAGTTGTTACGGACGTTTTATGCAACCGGGCCTGGGCCCGGTTGCATAAAACCTGCACTTAAGTGCTCACTTAAGTAGTTCACCCACGTATCCGTTATGGGGACACTTACGGGTGTTGCATGGAACGCACTTAGCACTCTCGTAAGTTTCTGTTTTACGTGGTAACTTACGGGTTCACTTAAGGGCACAGGTAACTTTGATATAGTACTTTATTAGTGACCAATCTATTTTTTTAAGCTAACCATCGATGGGTGTAAAGAAATTAGCTGGTCGTTTCGAACACTCTTGAGCCTCTGTTAGATGATTAGGGAAATTCAGCCGGTTGAGATAACATTTTATATAGACAGAAAAAAGTGTGTCATCATTTAACCAAAAAAAAATTATTCGACCGAGAAGTTTCCACATGATAAAAAATAGTTTATTAATGTAATATCTGCACAGGTTCTAAACTACTTGTTTATGTTAAGTTTTCGTCTAAACAACTGCAACTTAAGATCAAGCCGCTGTTCCTTCTTTTTTAGAATTCTTATTTTGACATCATGCTCTTCTTTTAAATGTTCTTCATATATCTTCTTCTATGTCCTTGTTCCCTAACCGAGTCGGAATCAGGTACAGTTTGGTTATTTTGTTTGTTCTTCCCTTAAACGGCTTTCTTCTTACTCCTTCTCCGAAGTTCTCTAGCCACTTTCTCATTTAACCACCCTATCTGGGCCTACTGGAAGGTACGATGAAGTTGACGATAGGCTGTGTTTCTCAATGGCGCCACTTGAAGCATCAAGGGTGTGTTCTCTGGCTTGGATATTATCCCCAGAGTCTATTCCACCAACTATAGATACGTGGTAGGGATTTTCTTTTCCGAGTATCTCGGTGATTAGCTCGTCACCATCAGTCCACTCTATTGCACCTGCACCCCAGTCTTCTTTCGTTTGGCGTATTTGGCTTTAGTGGCTGACGACAAGTCCTCCCATTTCTTTTTAAGTTGTTCCTTGGTTCTTGGTGGGAACCCGGCGGCTATACTAACTGTGTGAACCTCCAACCATGTTTGCATTTTCAATATAAATGTCAGTGTAGGAGATAAAGTCATCAGCCGAATAGAGTCATCTTTATCCTTTTACCTCATGGAGAAAAAAATTGTGATTTTATCCGTCTTAAAATTCGGCGCTCTTTTTCTGGGGTTAGAGCCTTGTTCGTCTTCAGAATTCCGTTTCATTGACATCCTAGAAATGTAGAAATGTTTTTCTAACGATGATGAAGAAGAAGCTACGGGCGACAGCAGCAATGCTGATGAAAGGTACCAAGACGACATTAATGAAACTGAAGAGGGTGGAAAAAAACGTTTGGAATTTGCTCGTTCGTTTTTGTTTTTGTTTTTGTTTTTTTTTTCACAATCCTTATAATCTATTGAAGCTGATGACAGTTTTTAAATAATTTCAAATCATTCAGCAAAGAAGATTGACATTTTAATATCCTAAGAGTGCAACTCATCAAGTCCGTTGACTTTCCTTGAAATACGTTTGCATGCCATCGTTATTTTACAAGAATATTTACTGATAATGTTTGTTGCATGTTCTACTTTTTTTCTGAAGGACGGCTTTAAATAAAGTGAACATCAGAGGTTAACAACGCGCATTAGAACGGAATTACTTAAATAAAAAACTTTTTTTTCACTTCTCAGTAAAAGATCTCGTTAACTTTAGTAGAAACAGTAAGGATACGGGACCTACATAGGTCCCGTAAATTTACGTGCTATTTTTCCCGTAAGAAAAGTTTTATGCAACACCCGCAATTTCTGTTGCATAAATAAGTGGAGACTTACGAAAATCGTAAGTGCAGTCACTTAAGTGAAATCCCTAAGTGGACCACGTGAGTAATTTAATGCAACTCACTTAAGTTACGAGTACACGTACGTATACCCGTAACTGTTACGGGCGGTTTATGCAACCGGGCCCTGGCATGGAGTTTACATGATCACCATCACCGGACAGAGCTGAATAACGTCTGAGCATGTGCAGAGACGGGAGAGGTCTGGGATCTAAACTAGTATCGTTTACAAAAGGATTTTCAGAACATTCTCACATTTTGGCGATTTTTAAGGTGGATTCTGAATATTTAAGGTTCCCATTTAAAGCAAAGGTAGATTATTTCATACTTCATTCAATTCTCGTTTATAGTTTTGTGATTTTTCTTATATTTTTTGCTATGGAAAAAAGAAGAGGCACAAACGAAGCGTCTCTGCTAAATTAGTATCGTTTGCAAAAGGATTTTCTAAACATCCTCACATTTTGGCAATTTTTAAGGAGGATTCTGAATATTTAAGGTTCCCATTTAAGGTAAAGGTAGATTATTTCACACTTTATTCAATTCTCGTTTATAGCTTTGTAATTTTCCTTATACTTTTTGCTATGAACAAAAGAAGATGCACGTTCGAAGCAGAACAGTTCTTTCATCTGAATATTTACATGTTCAAGCGTAAACAGAAATGAACGACGGCTTATCAACATGTGATCAACCGGGCATCTCATATCAGTGTCGGCATTAAAGGAACATTTTGATATTTATCTTTATTTCTCCTTGAATGATCGACTATTAATTTCTGTTATTCCTCTCGCTTTGTTTCGCTAGGTTTCACTATAAGGACTGTAAGAACACAAAAAAAATTCACTGAGGTTTCTCTTCTTTCTTCCATTATCCAGCTATTGCAATCAGATTTACTGATAAAGTACATACTAGACTACAAATCTTGGCCACCCAAAATTTCGTGCTGAATCTAAATAGTTTAATTCAGTCTTGCTCTGGTGCATAGAGTGTATGAAAAACCATCTTCTGCAGTTGCTCAGTCTCTCAGCAAGCCTAACCTGCCATTTTCAACTGTCACCGACTCATTTGGTAAACTGAAGTGTGTCAACCCGTCTTAGTGTGTTAGACCATCAAAGTAATTCAAGCTAGCTGTAATCCTTGAGTTAGCTTCATTTTACCTTACCTTTGACTATAAAGAAATTAATCACGGCATGAAAAAGATGCAAATAGTTGACAATTGCGACTGCCATTGATCAACAGCTAAGTTCTTTTTCAAGGTTTTTAATAGTATGAACATGTAGTGGGGCACTTCACTTTGTTTAATTGTGTTCTTGACTTTGGCTTCCTGATATCCTCCTCTTACACCAGCCAACTGATAATGTCTCCAAAAGTAAAACCTTTTTTATGTTTGTTAAAATTGTTACCCAACTGATCAAGAATTTATACTGTATTTACACACGGTTAACAAGAATAATAAATAATCACTGAAGCAATATAAGTGGGTCTTATCCAAGAAAATAATCTTCCAAATTCAGCTCAATGTAATATCATTAAAATAATAAACTGATTTTGAGTACATTTTACACATTGGGCTGAAAAAGTGAAGTGGTTGTTTGGTATTTTTTCCTTTATGAGAACCATAATAATTATTTATTTGTTTCTTTTAATATTAGAAATAATTTAACTAATGTACATGTCTCCCCTTGCCAAAGAGAGAAAGTACTGTTCATCTCAAATTACAAGCTGTCCTCAAACTGACATTTAAATTAAAGAAGTGAGAACTAAAGGGGTAGCAATTTTACTATCAAGTGATGGCAAGACTTGGTTGGAAGCTGTTAGATGAGATAAATGATTGATCAATAAGACCCTTGACAAAAGAGCCAAAGAAAAATCACGTACAGTGAAGAGAGTACAATACCGAGTCTTATCAGAGGTCCAACCCTCTTCACTCTCTAATAAAAGGCAGCCTTTATTATTATGGACCTTTGAAAGCTTGACCCATTCTCATCTCAGCTCACAAGAGCTATTTTATTGCATTTACCAGTATACAACAACAATAAAAATAAATGTGAAAAGAGAAAATAGGTAAGTAACACAATTGATGGCTGCTGGTAAAAAAGCATCAATTATACTGCTAGATGGGAGTCGCCAAGGTTTCAAATACTGCACATGGTTTATTTCGTCCAAAATGTACAGAAATACAGAAGATATAAAGAATTCGAAATCTACATAGAGATATCAACAGGAACTACAATCAGTCAAGAAATGTTAAAGCAAACCGTAAATAAGTATAATATTCACGTACCCGTTGGTGTCTCTCAAGTTTCGCAACTAGTAGTAATGATCTTACTAATCAACGATTGTTACGTCATGTCATTAGTCGTGATTATATCACGCATGAATTTCGTGTTATACCGAAACACTCCCCCGCCACTCGAAAAGGAAAGTTACATTAAAAATACAAAATTTATTTCAAGTCCAGTTTCACGTAGAGTATTTCAATTTCAGAAAAATTAGTAGTAGCTTAATTTTTTGTGTCTTTATCTTCTTCCTTTGGTATCAAAACAACCAATTTGTTTACTGCTCGTTCAACGGTAACGAAAGCTCTGCCATGGTACTCTTTGACAGCTTCTCCTGGTTTTGGATTTTTGTACTGCACTTGAACTTTCCTTACTCTACCATCTCCTCCAGGAAAGGCTTTAAGCACAGTCCCAAGCCCCCATTGTCCTCTTATCTGGTTTGCGTCTTGGATAAGCACTATATCGCCTTCACGAAGATTTCGCTGTGCAGTGTGCCACTTTGGCTGAATCAGTAAACTTAGAAAGTAATCTCTAGTCCACTTCTTCCAGAAATAGTTCACGATACTTTGGACGAATTCAAATCTACGGCGGAAATCTGAAGTTTCTCTAAAGGGTCCGCTTGGTACTCTCGATGTCCCTCTTCCTAGCAATAAATCATTGGGACAGAGGTACGTTCCATCATGAGGTGAGGTAGGGTGTCTTCCGATTGGTCTTTCATTCACAAGATTTGCCATTTCAAAGCAAACAGTTTGCAGTTCGGAAAATGTCAAAACATGATCACTGATTGCTGCTGTTATTGCTCGTTTTATGAACTTAACCAATGCTTCAGAAACTCCGTTTTGCCATGGTGCATCAGCTGGCGCAAAATCCCACGTGAATCCTTCCATCACGCCAAATGTTTTGAGTTCCTTTTGGTTCTAACCCTTAACTACATTTTTTAGTTCTTCGTTTGCGGCGACCAGTTGAGGGCCATTGTCTGAATGAAGTTTGGAGGGAAAACCTCTAATTGATACGAATCTTCTGAGGACTATGAGAAATTTTTCAGTGCTGTAATCCGCGGCTAGATCTACGTGAACGGCACGGGTAGCCAAGCAGTTAAATATCACACCATATGTCTTCCCAATAGTTCTTTTCTTCACCTCGTCTTCAATTTTGAACGGATCAAAGAGATCAATAGCTGTGCAGCTCCATGCAGGTGATGGCTTCGGTCTTTCCACCGGTAACTTTCCTATAATCTGTTCGCTTAATCTCTTGTCTAATTTCTTGCATATCACGCAGTTGTATCGGATGGATTTCACCATTTTCAATAGTTTAATTATCCAGAACTTCGTGCGTATTTTACTAGACGTGGAGAGTACACCGAGATGTCCTTGTCTGTGAATATGTTCAGCATAGAGACGGGAAAATCTATGGTCATAGGGCAACAGTATTACTTCATTTTTATTGTGACTCATCTCAATCCATCTTTCACCTCGTCCTCTAACCACGTATATTCCTTGCTCTTTTTTTCTAGGGCATAGACGTTTGTATTTCCCTTTTTTAATGTCTGCGTGCATTGTCTTTGTGCTTCCATAATCCAGAAATGTTCCGCCTTCGTTACATCAAGAGGGATGAGTGGTTTTCCTGCGGTTTTGAATGAAGGTTTTGGTGTTCTTTGGTACAGTAATAATACACGGGCCTTCACTCTTAATAGTTTGTCAAAATTTGAGTGTCTTTCTATGTTAAGTCTCGAGGCAAGTGTGTCTGTATCATTAATTTGGTAGGTCTGCGTTATATTGTACGCTACTTTGACTTGGTCAGGAAGTCGTTCTTTGGTCAAAGCTTTGTTAATTGGCCATTCACTTTCTGGTAATTCAAGAAAATCGGGTCCGTTTTGCCAAACACTTTCTGAGTTTAGGTCATTTGTTTTTTTGCCGCGAGTTAGCCAGTCTGCGATGTTGTTTTTGCTTTCTGTCCAATACCAATCATCAGGGTTGGTGTTCTGTTGTATCTCCCCTACTCGGGTTGCTGCAAAGATATTAAATCCATATGATTCCTTTTGAATCATGTTGTGTACTATTTGAGAGTCCACGATGTGATAACACTTGTGAAGCTTATATCTGCAATGTCGTTCTAGAAATGCTTTTAGTCTTGAGTTTAATACAGCCCCACAGATCGACACAGAGTTCGATTCTGTCAATTGATAATCTTTTTATTGGCGCGAGTCGGTTTTTTGATAGTATAAGTCTGCATTTGAATTGTCCGTTGTTGAGCTTCCATCTGTAATATGCACATGCCCCATATGCATGGCTAGATCCGTCGCTAAAGATAATTAATAGCGGATCATCTATCGCATTCTCTGGCATTAAACATCTTTTGAATTTAACGTTGTCCATCTCCAGTAGATCTTGGCAGAATTGTTTCCAGTCTCGAGTGTACTTGTCCGGAATAGGGTCGTCCCAGTTTAGCTTCTCTTCCATTCCCCATAACTGTCTCAGTAGAATCTTTGCTCTGACTGTGGAAGGTGCAGCTAATCCGAGAGGATCATAGATGCTGTTTACTTGGGATAGAATTATTCTTTTGGTAGGATTATCTGCATCGATTTCTCCCAGCTTATTTGCATTTGACTGGATACGGGACTTCTTCTTTCCCTTAGCAGTGGTTCTCAACTGAACTTTATACTCGAAGTCGTCTTTAATGGGGTTCCAAACAACTCCTAACAATTTTTCTGTTTGTGATGACACGTCAGTAGGTATTGTCAAGGTCTTAGAGGGTTCTTTACTATCATGGATAAAGATCCAGTCTTTCATTTGAAACTTCCTTCGTTAAGTAAATTTTCAATATCTTGGGTGAGGTTCTTCGCTTGTTCTTTATCAGCCACACTCTGTATTACGTCGTCCATATAAGTGTTTTCCTCGATTACTTTCGCAGCTTTAGGATATTTTTGTCGTCCCATTTTTAGCTGTTTTTCGTAATGCAACAGTGGCGATCGTACCTGATGGTTTATCGCCGAACGAAACTCGTTGTATAAAGTACGTATCTGGTGGTCGTTTAATGTTCATGTCTCTCCATAAAAATCTATGAGTGTGTTGGTCAATTGCCTTTGTCTTTACTGTGTGGTACATTTTCTTTATGTCACCAATCAGTGCTATCTTATTTTCTCTGAATCTTATGAGTATTCCCAAGGGGTCGTTGAGAAGGTGCGGTCCTTTCGCCCAGTAGTCGTTTAGGGTATGTCCCATGTAGCGTGCACTACTATTGAATACAATTCTTACTGGCGTCGATTTGGAATCTGGTTTCAAGACTTCATGGTGCCGAGATATAGTGAATCGGTCCTTTATATTCTTTTAACTCTTTAAGGGTTAGTTTTCTTGCGACCTCTCTATCAACCATATCTTCAATTTGTTTTTGATAGACTTCAGCGTGTGTGGCATTTTTCGCTAGTCTTTTTCCTGTCGATATCAACATTCCCATTGCCGCTTTTTTGTTATCGGGTAACTCTGACGGATCTCTGATCCACGGATATTCTGAAATCAACCTCTTCTCTTCCTCGTCGTATTCTAGTTTGTCCTCGATTAGTTTTAGTTCTTTTTCTTCCTTAATTGTGAAGTTTTTACTTCCCAGTGAGCACTTCCCGCATTTACATCCACCACAGCGAGGTCTACATTCTATTCCAAGGTTTTCTTTATTAAAGAAATCTTCAATTCTGGCGATTGCGGTATTAACTTTTATTTGGTGGAGTTGGTGGCTTGTGGATTTCTCTCTTATAGTCGGGTGTGTGCCGCCAATGCATCTCCCAAAGCGATTTCTTAATAATACAAGATGTC